>JAQFXV010000633.1:0-19807 GCA_034694065.1 Camisia spinifer
CCTTTTGTCCAGTTTTCTGCCAAATTGAAAAACTCATTACAATCATGAATTTTACATTCTCACAATTTGTGAAATAACTTTTGAAATCAATTTAAATATTTGATAATTTAAGGAGCATTAATAGTTGTATTTAAGTCTCAACATTAGATAAATATATAAAAATAAGTTCTCAACAGGTATTCGACTTATATTGATTTATTTCTAAGAATTTGCTCCTAAGAATGTCTTTGTTTGAAAAACGCACTTATTTTCACTCATTCAATTCATAATTGAACAAAAACTAAAATAATTTTATTTCATCAAACAATTAGTTTCAATGCTACCAGTTTTAAGTTTTCAATGACAAAATTTTCAATTTTATGATTATATTAAAGATAATTTTTCATTATTGAATGCTGTAAAATCTCAGAAAAGCATAAATTTATTTTTAATTAAAATTTTGTAACTATTTTCTATTTTTTTAAATGAAAAAGACTTTAAATGAGTCATAAATTTTCGAAAATTGTAGAAAGGGGACCCTTTGCTTTTCTGTCCAGTTTTATGCTTCACAAAACTTGGTCACCCTATACATCACTAATAACTTATTCTTCAGTATCACTGAATACTTGTAAATTATAATATAAATATCACATATTTGAATGAGTAAACTGTAAACTCAAAAACAGTTGAAAGTTGTTTCTGTGCCGTTTTTTCAATAGTCTATTTCGATGCTTAGAAGGATTTTATTGAGTTTGGACGAAACACATTCAATTTATACTCTATTTGCATGAATTAGATGAATAAAAGTGTCTGTAATGTCAAACTCTTCATAACTTTTATAACTTTTTATAGGTTCGATTTTTGGTGATTTTTCAAGTTTTCATTATTATAGATGATTAGAACAAGAATTATACACTTAAGTGTAATTTTACAAATCTTGTAATTACACTTATTTTTTATGTTTTATTCAATGACTACTGTTTAATAAATACAATAACTTAAGATATGAAAACTGATATCGAGATAATGACGCAAATATTAGATAAATCATTAATAGGAAAGTATTGATAGTAATATAGTTGGGAAAAATCAAATTTCTAACTATAACATAACGATTAATCTTTATGTTAATCTTTACTTATGATTCAGAAGAGTCTCCAAAAGCTTCATTTAGATGCAAACTTGTATGAGATATTGTAAAATATAATTGTATTACATTATAGTGTTGAATATTTGTTTAGTTGATTGAGCGGAAGTGAACGCAATAAAACACTATAATCACTATTTCATTTCCCGAATCGAAGTATCACTTTTCATATACGCATTTGCTTTCGCAGTTTAACACCAAAAATTCAAAATATTTCAGATTAAACACAGTTGTAATAAGAGACTCGCTCTACAAAACAGATCAATCTTTTAAATTTGATTAAAATATGCGTAAAATCCAACCAATAAACTAACTAAATATCATTTAATTAGTTGGCTATTACTTAGAAAGATAAATGAAAAATATCAAATATATTATGCAATACTTAATTAACACCATTATATCTTAAACCTTTCAAGTAAACTAAGTTTATATAACAAAGATAATAAATATAAGATAGGAATATAGTTTATTCCTATTTTTCAGTGAATTTTTGAAAATATTTGCATTGCATATTTGAAAATAGAAAATTTCTATACTTTTGAAATAATATTCTCTCATTTTTTGTTGAGATGATTATGCTTTCTTTGGCCAATTTGAATAGTATATTGAATAAATTTTGAAATACGTATGTTATATAGCTTTATTCCCCTGCTATTGATTCTCTTTTATTCAAATTCTCGATTTCCTGTTTTTAAGGAAAATTCAAACATTAATATAAACCTCAACGCAATCCTATCATTCAAATAAGATAACAAAAATTTTAGAATTTATTTTAAAATATATAATTTTAAGTTTTTCAATTGAAAAAGTTTTAATGTTGAGTATGATTCTTAATATTCTACTGATTTCATCATGAACTCGGCCAACATTTCTGACCTTATTTGAATCATTTATAAAACAATAATTAATAAAGTTTTTCTATCCAATGAATTAATTATATTGATAAGTTTCGAAACTATTTGTTACTTAATTTGAATAATGAAAAAGTTTTCAAATTTTGAACTTTATTGAAGAATTTGGTTGAAAAGTATTCAATTTTTGCATAAATTAAGGGAACCATATGTTGATATATTACAGATTTTGATTTATTTCATCGTAATAATAATTTTTAGATAAGAGTTAAAATTAATTTGATAATATTATTCGGCAAATCTCACGATATTAATGTTTAATATAGTGTATTAGAGGTGTGAAAATGATATCAAATTGTGCTAAATATTCAGTTATGCAATTTCTCATTTTAGATTGAATTAGCGTTAGGGCGTATCCGGTCGAGAAACTTGATGTGGTAATAAGTTGATAACATTTAAAAGCCTATGTCTATGTGTGTATAATTAAGTTAAATCAATACACATGAATTAAAAATATTTCACATAGTTTCAAACATGCGACTCCGTTTGCGTGCTTTTTTATTCACGTACTCATAGATTGAATTATGTGCTATAATATTGACTTCAATTATTGTTATTAAAGTATCAAATTTTTTGTTACACTTTACCTCTACTCTATAACAAATTAGTTCAGTTAAAAACGATGCGAAACTTAATGCATTTAAAGCAAAACTTTTCAAAAGATCATATCTAATCAAAGAAGTAATAATGCTGTCCTATGTATGCAAGACATACTTTATGACTTGTCTAAAGATCTAAAAACCATAAGTTATATTAGTTAAGTAAAAGCGTAGGAGTTTTAATTTTTTTCTCAATTTTGAAGCCTAAACGTCGCACACCTAAAATCCATTATGACATTCAACTCAAATATCGCCGCCTTTATCTTTTCCATCTCATACACAATCTATAATTTTCAAAATTATATGAAATGATTTCTGAAATAACGACTCGTCAGATATAATGCTTTTTAAAACACTTATAATTTCAACTTTATTTTAATTTTAGTTAAATAATTTTTTGGGCTCATATTGAGTGACGGGTCGTTATTTCAGAAATCTTTACATATTATAACTGATATAATTAAATAAACTTGAAAAATGATTTAATGTTATGAATAAAAAATAATTTACTTTAAGTCTTAACTTTTGCAACAAATTATTCAGTATTTATTTATTGCTGAAAAGCGTAACTGAAAAAATCAATAACAAGGTTTCAAAGTGAGGCTACAGGTGACAGAACGCTGTTCGACAATTATTTATGTTCTTCAAAACTTTTTGCTGATCATGACAGCTAATTAGTCTAAAGCCACTTATCTTTCATCGCAAACCCTTTTCTAATTTAAAAAAGACTGAATTCGGCCGCAATTGAATACATGAATAACAAATGCGCAAAAATGTCAAATTTTATTCCTCGAAAATAAGTTTAAAATAAAATATTACTTTACAATGATTTTATCATCAATTACTGACACGTTAGAAGATGTTACTTTTAATTGGTGTCAAGGATATGAAAGGGGAGAACAGTTGGATTCCAATAATATTGAAACTCTCATATAATCGATGCACTAATAGAATAACTAATAGAATAACTAATAAACTGACTATTTTCAGCCTTTAAAAAATCACATTTCAATAAATAAGAGAAGCTGTTCATAAAGCTTTCATTTTTGATGCCAAGAATACTAAATAAATCTCAAAGACAGTCTCAAATCTACAACAAAAAAACCTTTACCTTATGAAAGGAAATTTTTATTATGACTCGTGTTCTTTTTTGACAACTAATAGATTGAGACAAATTAATCTTAATTAATTTCTCCATTTGAGACTAGACAAGTATTTGCTAATTTTTACTTACTTTTCAGTCTGGCATCAGTTATAAAAAGTTTTACTGACTCGAGATATTTATTTTTATTATCAATAGATTAAGAAATAGCTTTATAACATGATGCTATTTGTTCGGAATTTAGTTCAGATACGATTTGATTCTATTATGTAATGTTGATCTTTCTTACTATTTAAACTTAAGATATTTTATTCTCTTCAGATTTGATGGCAATTCAGGAGGATTTATAGAACTATTGAAATCAGAAATAGTCTTTACAAATTGATTATGGGTGGATAGTATATCGTTGACCTCAAAAAGCTTTGATAAACATACAGTATATGAATTCACTTATTTTAAATTTACAATAGTCTTACGAAAACAGTTTTAGTGGGCTTAAAATTAATTCAAACGAAGAAAATGAAGCCATTTTATGCTCTGAGAGGAGAAAAACCAATTTCAATTCTATTTAACGCAAAAAACCTGCTCATTATTCTTAAATTAGAAAGCAATAGACTGGAAATTGAACTTTTAAATATTACTCTCTGTTTTTCAACTAGAGTTCAACCCTATTCACTTCTTTCAGTTTTCTCATTATATAAGATCTCAATTTTGAAACTTTAATTTTAATGTTGCCTCAAATTGCTATAAACTAGAAATTTTCAACTATTTTTATTCACTAATCTTTTTTGAATTTTAATTATATCTCTTTTTATGAGCTCATCTATAAATTGAAAAGATTTCAAACTTAATTCATTCCAGAATGAGTAATACATTATTCACTTTAATTATAAATTTGATTTTTAGAGAGAAAAATATTTCTACGGTGAATATGAATTTCCATTAATGCAAACTCTAATACAAGTATTTTATTCCTAAAGGAATTGTTGCCTACTTATAAAATTCATAACATCTCTTCAGAAAAATATTCCCTAAAATAATATATATCATCTTTTTTATTATTCAAATCCCTATGATATGAGAAATTTTTATCAGATTTTCACTAAGTTTTTTGAATATAAAAACAGAGAATAGTTCACAGGTGGAGAAATTTTGCTTCATTCGAAATATAAGCTAGAATAGAAAGCACTGCAATTTGCGTCTAAATGAGTTCCATTGCATTAAACCTAACCTTCTTTCATAACTGGAGGCTAAAAACTGTATAGGAATAAAGCTGTCTATGCATTCTCTATTACATAAGAATCGCAATCAGTTTTGGTCGCAGAAGCTTATCATTTGACAGATCGAAAGCTTGAATATAATAAATTATGACATGACATTCACGCGTTTGATATTTTTTCTCATAATAATAGGCTTTTCATTTGCAAAGCTTTATCTTTCGAAAATTGATGCAACACTTTTAACTTGTGTATTACGATAATTTAGTTGCCAACTAACTCTTCTGTCATTTTTAATACTTTACAGCAATGTATGTGAAGTAAAGTAATACTTAAATATTTGCCACTTTAGGCCAATAATCAATGCAATCAGAGCTTTGCTTTACTTTTTACCCCTCTCTTCTATGCCAACAAATTTTTCTAAAATGAACAGATGTTGTTTCACTATAAAAATCAATGGTCGCTCATTTATGACATACTCGCACATGAGTTGAAATTCACTTTTTCACTAAACAATAAGAATAATCATAAATCAATCAGATTCTAGTGAAATAATGCATGAATATCAATATCAATTCACGTTTCAATCAGACAAACTCCCTCTCATTCTCTTTTTCTATAATATATTGCACGATATTTTTCTCAGATATTGATGCCATCAAAATAACGAGAATATTTCGTGTTATTAAGATATTCCTGTTATTTGGATTATAGGTTAGAATTAATTTAAAAACACATTATATTTTTAGGCTTGTTTTCAGAACCATTCCTCTAATTTGTTATTCTGAATATTACACAGCAATTATATAAGTAATGGCAAAATTTAATAATCTTTATTTTGGGTGGTCTTTATTTAAATATCAATTTATGTTATTTCATACTCATAAAATATTAATTTGTTTTATTAATAGAATTTATCATAAGAATTAGCTGTTTGACAAAATATACTGTTTTACTATTGAGTGATCATTATATGAAAAATTAAGTCAAGTTTTGCGAATCAAAATTAACTGTTAGTTCATTTCGAGAAATCAATTCTCAAGTTTTCACAGCGATAATATTTTTAATCAACGGACACATTTTTTATTTACTCGACAAAAATTAATTATCTGATTCGCTCTTGTGATAAGGTGAATTATTATTCCTATTTATCATAGTTGATGGTTTGAATATTGTAAGAGGAAGTTTTTAAAATAATATTTTGATTCATTTTACGTTATATGATTATCTATATTATAATCTTACGGTATCTTCTGATTCACCCCAATTTTTCTAGAACATAGTATTTTAAAGCCTTATCACCTCTTATAAAATGAGAAAAATAAGTATGATAATTATCACCAAGAAATCAATTTAGATCATTAATGTATTTTTTAAACTCTATTCACAACTGAAATATCAAATATATTATGGATTTATGGCGGGAAACATTCTACGCCATTGTATATGAACTGTTTTATAGCGTTAATATTAAATTCAAAATTAAATTTTTGAAAAATTTTCAACTTTTTTAACTGAAGTCTCTGACAAAATTGGGGCGAATGTGCTATAATCTAATTTGAAATTTAAATTCATAACTTATTCCAGTTTCTGTTCAGATGTTTATAACCTCTCAAACACGAGAAACTATTATTAAATAATAATAGAATGGATTCACTTCAACCCAATCTATGATTAAATTACCTTTATTTTTATGTATGAACTACTATACTGTAAATTACCATTATATTAAGACTAGAGGGAGTTTAAGTAAAAAAACATTTCTTATCAGAGATGATGAATATTCAAACTCAAAATAATTAGTTTTTGAAACTGCTTGTAATATGAAGTGAGAGAAGTAATAGTATAAGAAAAATGTTGAATAATTATTATGCATAATAATAGAAAACTAACTGTTAGACTTCTGAACTCGAAAGTTATTTTCCTTTTTAGAAAAATGAATATTTTTGTCAAATATGTTAAGTAATCCTCTAATTACTTAAAAAAAATTCGCAGGTTTTTCAAATGACAGTTCTTCTAAACTATACGATCCATTCCCTAATAAAGGGATAATAGCAGACATTAATAATAAAGAGCAGTGTTGGCGAGAGCTTTGCTATTATAATGTGCCAAATTCAAAGAATTTTGTTATGAGAAAATGTCAAATCAAATGCTAAAATTGCCAGTTTTTCTATACACTTCTATTTGTTTCTTTTTATTCTAAAACTAATTTAAAAACTTAATTTATAATTGAGCTTATAATTTGTCAAATCAATTTAAACTGATTTGATTCAAACATCATGAATGAACTCAATTTACTTAAAGACAAAATTTAAATCCACAGTAAAAGTTTATCCTCATGATATTTCATGAAAACAGTCCAAATAAAATATTCAACAGTTGAGTAAATAATAAAATAGTGTTATTTTAATTAATGATTAATTTTGACATGAATTTTGACTTATCTATTGTATTGATTTAAAAAATTCCATCAAATATTAATAGAGCTTTTAAGGTAATATATTTGAAAATCATTGAAGTGAGAATATATTGAATACTTAAAATGTGAAATATAGAATATTAGTGAATATAAACTGAAAAACATTAGATTATATATAAGTCTTCGATTTACTATTATTACTAACGACAAAATACTTTTCACTATTTAATAAAATAAAAAATAATGTAACCCTTAACGATCAATTTTATAGATCGTTCAGCCACTTAAGTATTGCAATAGCTTTTTAAAAGGTTTTGTGTTTAAATTTCATCAAAATTGCAATATCAATGAGTTTGAGCCAGCATTTGGAATAAAAGTTTGCTCAATAGAGCACCTAATGTTCCAATTTTGACTTTATTTTTCGATCACTTTGTAAAATAGTTATCATTTATCAGTAAATGTCAGCAAACATTAAACACACTTGTCTTTCAATTTGAGTTTTCCCTAAATCAGTGAATGGTAGTGAATGTGAACTATTTTTAAGGTCAGTGAATATCAGCTACGATTTGAAGAGTAAATTGCGATAAATTAGGAGAAAGTCAAATAAGAAAAATGTGCAGTTGGTTCACATTAGTTCACTTATCGACGATGGAAGCAATCTTTGTGTGAAATCCGATTGTTTTGCTTTTGTATTGTGCGGTCACTTCTGAACCTGCGCTTCAAATCTTCAATACAATAGAGAGTAATAAGTGAAGTACAGCTGTGACCAAAGTTGGCAATGCATTGATGAAAAGCATATCTCAATCGAAAAGACCTCTGCGACCCAACTTTAATTACTCTCAAAGGCAGTGATGGCCAAAACTAAATCACATGATATCTTATGAAGAGCTATATTATTGTTACTGTTCATCACAACTCATGAGAACTACTAATCTTTATACCGAGAATTCTTTTTTGAACTAATCTTTTCTCAATATTTATGGGTTAAAAGTACTGCACAATAGAAACTAACTCACTATTAAAAGTCAATTATTAATTATCAATAATTTTTGGTTTGAAAAATCTGAAAATTGAAAAAATCTCATTTAAACATTTTGTTTGCGATCTTTTTTCAGCTGTAAGAATATAACCATTTCATTGTATTGAAGTTTAGTTTATATTCAATGATATCTATTTAAATCAATAAATTAATATGAATTAAGAATAATAAACAAATGATATGATTAACGGAAACAATTAATTCTAAATCAATTAAGTAAAGTCAAAATGATTTTGAACAGATTTTTCCAGTTATTAACGATCAGACATTACAGACATTACAGCCTTAAGCAAACAAATAGAGGCCGAAATTAAATTCTGCGTTCAGTATCAGATGATGCCATTGAATAAACAGCATGAGTAGAATTACTGGATTTTTTCTCACTTAATACATTTATGAATGTCCACAAGTGCTTCATAAGTGGATAGAAAATTATTGCTTTATAATGTAGTGTACAGTATAGTATTGTTTCAAACTTAGAGTAAGCTACAAAATAAAGAATAAACTGCAAAGTTTTCATATTTATTTAGAAGGTTCAAATGGGATTAATTTCAGTTATGTAGGATTGCATTCAAAAATTTAGTTATTCATACAAAACATCTGATGAAATTCGGTTGAATTATTGAAAGGAGCTCTTTGTGTATTAATTGTAAACAATTTCATGTTTCATGTTTTTAATTGAAATTTTGAATTCCTAAACTTGGAATAGAATAAGAACAATAAGAACAATATGATTTGACTTTATTTCCCTTTAGGAAATTCATAAGCAAAACGACTTTATTTTAAAGCACGAATGTTTTCATTAAATTAATAAATATTGATTTGAGAACCTCTCATAACGTTCTGTATAGAAATTATTTCCATACAGTTTAATAAAATAGTAGAAACATTTATAATGAAATTGTGTAATTTTGAGAGAATAGCTTTCAACAGTTTGATTATTTAATTAAACAAAATTTTGAAGCTTAGAAAAAAAATTGCTAGATATTCATTCCTATCAAATGATTGGTCGAGTTTTATTAAAATAAATAGAAAAATACAGTACATCATAAACTATCTGTAACAATAATAATAATATGCCTTATCTTTTATACATTTCGTAATACACTTTAGTAAAGTTAAGCAAATGATAGTATATTGTTAAAAGTGATGGCATATATTGCACAAAATTGTACTCTTCCTGTTATAATATGCTTTACAGTGAGGACAAGTCGAAGATTAAGTTGAAATGGAGAGCGAAATGTGCACTTTGAAAAGTGGTCCACTAGTGCTTAAAGTACATTATAAACCGATATAAAAATGCTAATACGATACTTAAACCTGAACAGTATATTTCGATCAATGAAAGTTTGGCGCGAGATCTAGTTCTCTGATTTTGTCATTGCAATAGTAATTCACTATTTTGTAAGTCAAGTGAAAGTAAAGGCATACTTAATATCTTTACAGATAAACCATCCAAAAACTGCTAATGGTTTGGTTCCCTTTTGGGAATCAACGCCAACTCAATAGACAATTTTTGCTTCTTATAAAACTTGAATCAATGCTTCAAAAATATATAATGAATTGCAAATAATCTAAATGTATGTTTTGAATGAACTATTTTTCGATATATTTATATAATAGTTTCAGATTATCAGAGCTTTACACTAAACATCAATACATAAGTGGTTTTTTTATAACTCATAATAATCTATATTACGCTTCTCATAATAATTGAAATTATGGTTAAATGATTTTCAATACTCATTTTTAAGTCTTTTATAGCACAAAAGGCTTGCATTTACACATAAAATAAGGGATATCACGAATATATAAATTCATTCTTCATTGAATAGTTATGATTTCAAATTAACAGCACTTTTTAAACTCAAAGTTGAAAAGGTGTTCTTTCTTCTATTGATTGGAAACAAGAATAACTTTTGCTTTTGGGTGAATACTATTGATTTGATTTATGGTCTATTAATAATAGAGTATCCATCAAATTGAAGTTATCCATATAAACTTGAGAATCAATTTAGATAAATGACAAATTCTTTATATATCGGTAAATACTTCCCCATAAAAATATGCTGAAAATGATTCTCTTTTAAACCTTTCTGTACAGTTTACACATCAGTGACTTGAAAGAATAATTTGTGAGCTTAGCTTAAATATTCGCATTAAATACAATCGCCTATTAAACTAAAACATGGATTGAACTTTAGTTTTTTCTTGTTTGAAAAAGTTTATTTAGTGTAAATCATTTCAAGAGACCTGAAGATTGCATTAAACTTAAGAAACATTTCAGCATATGGTTAGTTTATTATAGAATGTTTAAATTTATCGATTAAAAACCAGCAAATGTTTACTTTATAGAAGTATTTACATATTTTTCGATAATTTAATAGAACTATTGATTTAAAGTTTCATAAGAAAGTTTTCTCAAATTATGCACAACTTTAGTTTGAGAAGAAAAAACTAAAATCATCACAAGTTGTGTCATTTGATATTGAAAGTTGAAAATTAGTTTTTCAATCATCAAAAAAATATAATTAAGTATGAGACTAAAACTTTGAATTTTCTTGAAATACGGAAAAAACTTCGAGAATTCGTTTGAAATTTAATCAATTTTAATAGATGTTTGAGCAAAAATGAGACAATACTTCATAATAAATTCTTTTATAATTTGTGAGTCTTATAAACTGTTTAATTATAGCAAGTTTATTAAGACCAGTAGAGCTAATGACGTCTTAAACAAACAAAAATCTCATTCTTATGGAAACAAATCGCTGAAATTAGTCTCAGAGAAAGAGTAAAATTTGGACAAAAAACTCGAAAAAATTGAGAAACTATCTTTAGTACTGATAATTCCATTAACTATTCTCGAAAAGAGGAATAACCGATGAATGAAGATTTGATTATTGAAGTATATTTGTTGCGTTTCTCGATTTGTTCGAAAGTAGATGTGCTGAAAATGAGATTTATTGCAAACATTTTAGTCTAGTTGTGCTTTACAGACTTGCTCTGAGCATTTTCATCACAGAGTCACCCGATTGCTGCCTCTCTTGGCTTCAGTAAGAGCTTTGCCACCACTGATCTTAGCCACTACTCCACTGCTGGCTTTGAAGAGCACATATTCAGCTCATATCGAAAAGTTTTATATTATCTAAAATGCATTTGCAAAATATTTCTGAATGATGTGTAATATTGATTCTAATTTTGAAGAATATTTCGCGATATTGTGTCAAAAGTGACGATTTGCCAAAACATCTAACTTATAAATGTTCTAAACGTGACAGTGCGCTGAAATTTCTTCGTGGATCTCATTTTTGTCACAAGATTTGAGATAAGTTATATAGCGGTTTCACCAATATTTTTTCGTTTCATAAAATAACTTTTATTTGAGAGAATAATGTGACAAAATTTAGTGGATTTGATAAGAATTGGAAAAATGTTCAATAAACAAATTATGTTTGAACTTCTTATTATAAACTAATAAAAAATAGAGTAAACATATCTATTTATTAAGCAAGTCAACTAAGAATAGCTACTTTTCATCAAATGATTATTGAGTTGTTGATTCTTTTATTCTTTTTTAAGCTGAACTTAAATTTTACAAATAAATAATTGAAAATAACAACCGAATTTCTCAACTGATTTGATATTAAAATATTAAAAGACTTGATCTATCTATAAAATTGAAACTACATTACAAGCCATTACAATATTGAAAAAGTGAAGCGAAAGTAAAAAAAGAGTAATATATGTTTGAAATGTTTTTTTAGATCTAAAAAAGTGATTTTATTGAAGGAAAATTCTTTAGATTTAAAACTTTTGACACTTAAAAAATGTGATCTTCATATTAGTGATATACACAGTATACTGAAGTCCATTATATGAATGCGCAGATACAGTTTAGCAAAACTTTTTCTTAGTGAATAAAGATGAGAGACTGCGAATTCTCCAAGTGTGACAATTGGTATTATATAAGAGTAAGTGAGAGTCACTACTCTTCGCAAGTTATTCCTCAATGTTTCAATTCGTTGATCATTGTAATAGACTTGACTAACTCTAGTTTTAAGTAACTTTTTGTGAAATAGATAAGCAGTCGTCTAACTTATGTGTTGACATCATATATGTTGATTGCAATGAGTGAAAGAGTGAGCGCTTGCATAAACTCATACTTAAGTACACAGAATATTGGGTACAAATTTTTGATAAGTTGTGTGATATCGAGTAATAGTGCATTTGAATCAAATGAAACTTAAATGAAGAGCTATCCAAATGAATTAGAACCTTATTCTTATCATTACACCCATCCAACAATAGCAATAGCAAGTGGTCATCACCATCATCAGCATCATTATCATCGTGAAAGTTTCGATGATTATAGTAGAGAAGTGTGCAATGAAGGACATGGAGGACATGCGAATGCTAAGGAAACACATTGTGATCAATGCACTGTTATCAGTACAGAAGTTGCTTCTGCATCGGGGTCTTCCTTATTTCAATTGCTTCCAATTATACTTGTTTCTGGTGTTGTTGCGCTCGCTATTGTACTCCTTATATCTGCTTCTGTTTTATATGTTGAATGTAAGTTTCCATTCACTTAAATCCGCTTTTGTTATCATCAGTATTGCAGAAAAAAGACTAATCGGATGAACCCGTATTCCTCTCAAAGCTTACCGGTATAGGGGTTGGTGTCAGTGATAGATTATTGCGATGAAACATAACACTGCCATTGAAACGCTTTATATATTATGAAAGCCAATAATAAGACTATAATTGATTTCACATATTTTACTTTTACAGATTTACCATTTCATGCCAAATCTTCAATTAATGATAGTAAGTATACACTAATTCTAAGTTATTGCTCTTAAAAACTGTTATTAAACTTCCACCAAGTCCTGTACCACTAGTTTATACAAATCTCAAACAATATAGCTATAGATTACAACTTTTTCTTCCCTCCAAACTTCAAATCGAAGCTTATTTCTCCAAATTATCAATTACTCTCAACTTATGTTCAAACTTTAATATCGAGTCGTTACTCAACTTTACTTTCTTAAAAATTCTGATTATAAAGCAATCAATTTTTTAAAACTTATATATTTTTTGCATTTGAATAGAGCCGTGTGAAAGGATGTATTGCGGTGAGTGTTCCTCAACTACTTGTTTTCATTTTAATTTAAAGCTAATCGCTTTTTGAATGCACTCATTTTCATAATACAAACAAATTTATTATTAAATATATGCACACATTAAATACTTATTGAGAAGCAAAGGATTTCGTAAATAATTGAACGGATTATCTGAACGATTTTGATCATATAGAAGAGTTGTAGAAGAATTAGTTTTATATATCATTAAGAACTTGATTAGGAAAGAGCTCATTAATAGTAACAATCTTTTATAAGCATAGATCAATTCACACATATTTTCATATAAATTAATAGATACCATAATCTTCTTTTCTATGATTTAAATTTCATTGTTTGCACAATAAAGTGAAAACTGTAAGCCTAGTAAAGAAGTTGATCTTAAACAATCCTAATTATGAAAGCATAGAATTTAAGTAAATGATAGAAAAGAGCTGATTATATGGAAAATAATAATCATAATATATTGATAGCTTATGGCGCGCAATGTATTGTTGATGAGGCCACAAAACAGGCATACTGTAGATGCGCTGAAAGATGTACTCCTGAACTATTTGCTCCGGTTTGTGGTAAGTTAGGAACAATTCTACTGTAAATGCTTTGCTTTAATACAAAAAATTCTTTCAATTGTTAATAAATGAAATTTCAGGCAATGACGACATAACTTATTCGAGCGTTTGTCAAATGAATATTCGTTCGTGTAGTGAACAGAAAAGAATTTTCATAAAGCATACGGGATCGTGCGGTGAGCTATTTCTTTATAAGAAAGCATTTTCTATTACATTTACTCAATAATATACTCGACATTAATGCCATGTCCTTAAGCTTTTGCGAAAAATGATTTTTAATGCATAAATTGAATTGTATAATATGTGAAATGTTTTTGCACTTTTGCATAACATATATCTCTTTATCATATTGTTTGCTGGAGTGAAATAATATCTACAGAATCTATGATTTGTATTTTATTTGCTTCTTTTGACACACTCTCAGAAAAATTAACAGAATCCCAACAGTAATGCTTATTTACTAATATGTATACAATGAGAACCACTGCTAAAGTTTATATTTATTTTTATAGCTTAACTTCGAATCATTGCATAATCTGAAAGCAAACAAATGCTTTTATTTATTTTAATAATTACTTACTTTACGAAATAAGAATCAATGTACAAATTGTTAGTTTATGACCGTTTAAATGAAGACAAACTTACCATTTAGTACTAATTTAGTATTAACTAGTATTTTAGCTGCTTATAAATTATGGAAAACTTGAAATAATATATAATAGAATTAAAGCAGACGTTGAAAAGCAATTACGAGGCACTAAAATGCAAGCATTCATTACAGTTTTTACAAATAACTTTTTGGTCAAAATAATTCAAAACTAGTCTCTAAAACATTAATTCAAATTTATCACAATCTGTTTAACTCATAATATTTGAAGCGTTTATTTTAAGCCTTAAAAAGAAATAAAAATTGGAATATGTTATTAAGTTTTGTTTCTCTCTTCTCTGTTTACTAAATTGGTATAATATTAGAAATATATTTATAAAATATTTATATACTCCTACTTTACGGGTATTTTCAATTTTTTAATATTTCATTAGAAACTCATTTGCTGTGAAAGTTTTGTAAAGTTTCACTATTTCATTGTAAACAATGTTAATGAGGTATAAAAGTGATTGAAAATCTTTTGAAAGGTTAAAATACCATAACTGTGAAAATAAACACAATCAAGACCTCAACACTACAAATGCATATGAATTTTTCAAAATCCTTCAACAAAGAATACAGACAGCAAGTTATCTATTTGAAAATAACATCCTCTACTTCAACAATAGAAATATTGAATCAATTTTAGGAGATATACTCATAAACAGATTTTTTTCATACCATATCGACGAAAAAATCAAATAAAAAAAGACTTATGTGTTGTTCTCTATATCTTCACCATATATTTTCGATTTATTTGTAACTCTTATGACTTTGAATATTATCATTTTTCAAACAAACTCAGAAGTTTTTGCCATTCAATAAAATATAAGTTGATCCCCAATAGTATACAAAGTATATTGAAATGTAAACGTATCCCTCTGTACGAGCTCTCAAAAGTTAAGCCTGTGGTCATCACATAGAGATCAAATTGGGTTCAACTGATCAGAACAATTGTAATCTGTAGTGTTTGGTCTCCGACTATTAATTTTCCCAAAAAATAGCAACAATCCTATGATTCAATTTTCAAACATGTTTCTTACTATTTTTGCTTAAGGATCTGTCCGTAATTGAAATGCATGACCTAAACAAAACAGAATATTCTCAAATTTCAAGATAACCCGGGATGACAAATTTTGAAGACCCTGTATTTATATATAGTGCAGAAAGAAGGTAACTTACAGTAATTTACCTTAGCCTTATTAACAAGAACAATCATTTGAAAATCAATCTGAAATTTTTCAGCAAATTAAGATTTTTGAGTAAAAAATTACACTTTATTAATAATTAATGTTTTTTGAAAGAATTGAGTGAGTAAAAGATAAATTTTAGTCATAATTTACTAATAAACCAACATTGATTTTTGAGTAAATAAAATTTCGAGAAATAGTCGAGATTCGAGTCTCGAGCTTCAATTACGATCGACATTCGAGAGCTTCATTTCTCGAAAATACCCCGCACTAAAATTTAGCTATCAAGAAAAACTTTTGAAAATAATGAGCAAATATTAATTTTCTTAAAATATCAATTTAATTATTGGGGGAATGACTGGGAGTGAATACTAGGATGAATAAAATGGTAAGATTAAGTTTGCCAAAAATTTTACTAAAAAAAAATCTAAGATATTGAAATATTAGTCAAAATATTATTTAGAAAATCAATATTCTATTTAATTTTATTGAATACATGTTCTCTACCACAACTCATGAATTGAATGAAAATTTATAGAATCCATTATGATTTTTTGAGTGGTGTTCGGGTCGGCAGACATTTTGACTGTTTCAAGCTTGGGCGGGTCGGGTCGGAAGCTGGAAAAAGTCGGGTGGGCCGGACTTATGCTTTTTGGCCCGATGTTCATCTCTAACATGAATTCAATAAATTGATTGACAAAAACCCTTTGACTCCTGATTCAAATCATTTTCAAAGCAGAGTTTAGTAATTTCAATAATATTGAATATAATTCATTAATTGTAATAAACTTTTCATTCTATAATTATACTTCGGCTTCGCATTTACCGGTTAAAAAAAATTTCTGATCCGGCGGTAAAAATCGGGGAAATTATTTTAACCGAGATTCGGGTTTTTAAAATTTAAGGAAATTGAGAACCCGCAATTTTTCGGTTAAAATCTTAGTTAAATGATTAAAAATAACCTATTCTAATAGGAAAGGTTGAGCTTTGAATCCGCGGGTTTTCTGGGTTAGAATCGGTTAAAACCGATAAATGCGAAGCCGAATTATACTCCAAAATAATGCATATTCTTTATAAACCTCAACAAAACTATTAGAACAAAAATTATCATAAATATAAATTAGTTTTTCGCAAATTAAAACAGTCATAACATATGTCAAAAGTTAATTTATAAACTCAATATTTTTTTAAAAAAAATAAAAACATAATTTCAATCATAATTCTTAATTTTGAATATTTTTTACTCTTCTTATACCCTTTCAAAAGAAAGGAATTATTATTGAGATTAAATTTCTTTATTATTATTATCACGATAAATGTTTAATTCTACAGCAATTTTTTTCTAGCTTGCTATGAAAAGACTCTAATTGAATTCAATAATGTGAAAAAATGAATTAGTCGTTTTGAAAACTGCTAAAATTTTACAAGAAAAATGTTTGCTTTGATAAATGAATATTGATTTGGAAAAAGTCATCTGATAAATAGAAATTAGAATTACTTTGTATTTTCATACATCCATTTAATGTAATGCACTATATTTCAAAGTTTTGTGCATTACACTCACAATTCAATTATTAGAGGTGGTCTGTCTTTTTTCTTATATTATTTCATATCATAAGCAGTACCTTCTTTGATGTTTGTAATTGAATCAGGGTGGGGCTCAAAATCCATCGTTTTTAAAAGGAAATTTTTAGAAAATATTTTATTTATAATTTTGGAAAAAAAATTAATTTAGTTTTGAGCCATTTTTGAGCATTGAAAGTTGGGTCCAACATTCTCCTTACTCATGTATGTTTTATAAGTTACTTAATTTATCTTGAAGAAAAGCTCTTTGAAATTTTTTTCAAAATTTTTGATTATTCATCATTTGCTCAATACTGCATTGATCACTTGGTAAATAAATAAATTTGAAATATGTATTCGTCCATTTCTATCTTAATGCATACACTCAATTCCGTCTTTGCCAATTGGGGAATCAAGATAATTAACCCCAACCCTTAACAAAATACAATCCTTGATCTCCACTTTGGTCAACTTTTTAATGAAATTTAGAAAATGTAGTTAGGTGCAATTTCAGTAACAAAAAATGATTGACGGGCAAAAAAGATTTACCATTAATATGAGCTCATATTGTGAAGGATTAAATAACTGAGAATTAAATAAGTGATTATAACAAGTATTACAATAATTAAACAATGAAGAAGTTCAGGCGATATTATAGTATTTAAATGAAAAATAAAAGTCGGATTTCTGAAAAAATTATTTAAACTTTAATAGAGTTTTATAAGTTATTAGTTGACGATCAATTAGACTTTAACTTCATAACGATATTCAACAAGTTTTCAAATTTACCCGAAATCTCTTAGACTCTGAAAAGTTAGCAAAATATTATAAATAGATTTATGCACAAATAAATCTTAATATTTTTATAAATGATTGCACTTGAATAATGAGTAATAAACTTTAAATTAATGGGTTGTACTTATTTCAAAATTGCGTATTACAAAAATTTGCATAAACGACATGATGTTGAGACATAATATGGCACCAAATATGCATTCAAGCGTTTGTTCGCACCGTTTTTACAATTGAATTTTCACTATTCAAAAGATTTCTTGTTACTAGTATTTAAAATTTTCAAACATAACATTTTTTAAAATAATTTCATAAAATACAAACTGCAATTCTTCGTCGAGAGTTTAATTGAAACTCTAATGACTGCTAATAAACAAACTAACTTATATCCAAATTAGTTAATGTTCTGAAATATTAAAATTACTCGTTGTTTTACATTAAGTAAATTCTGTTTAATTATCTTGAGTGAAGTTATTTAAGTTAAGTATGATTGTGTATAACATAATCTCATTTTCAAGAAAAACATGCTGAAAATGTTTGTAGTGTAGCTGCATATTAATTCATAAACGCATTTTTCGAAATAAGTGATTTCAAGAGACAATTTTTATAAATAAGTTATAAAATGATTATTAATATTTTAAGAAAATAATATTGCCATTATTTATAGCAACAAAAAATCAGTATATTTATGACGAATCTAAAATAAATGCCCTGAAATTTTTATCTCAAAACTAGAGTTGACTCACGTATATTTTCGACTCAACCAAAATGAGCTTTGAAAAAATGAGACTCGAAAAAATTATTCTAAAATATTAAGCAAAATACAAAACAAATAATGTGATAAATCTTTAATTATCTTGAGAGTTTAAGCTCAATTCATTTCTCAATTTAATTTTACTGTTAAGTTCTATTAAGCTTTCAAACTGATACTTATAGTATATGACTTGAGCTTGAATTTCGTTCTGTATTCAGAAAGAAGTTATTAAAAAAATTGAATGCAATCATGATAATGCCATTATTTAATGATTAAAATTACGGAGCATATTGGTGCTCTTTGGATAGCACTATCACACCATGCTTTATTCAAGCATGATCAATTGCTCGTCACCGACGAGCACTACCATCAAGTTCAACAAACATTTATTAGAACCATTTATCTGTGTCATTTATGCAATTTATCAATATTGCAAACCTTTTATTGAAATTTAATAAGTTATTATCAGTTATCATTCAATCATTATTGGAGACCTTTGAAAACTTATGTATATCAAACAGTTCCGGCGAAATGTTCACTCTTTTATAAAATGTTGAGTAAATATTCAATAAACCTATAACTGCTTTTCAGACCTTTAGATGTTTAATAGCTCATTGTAATTGCTCATTGCAATCAGAGTTACCATGATTATCAAAATGTGTAGTATTTATAAATAATTTGCTGTAAACAATAAATTGAACTATTCAATCAAAATCGAGTTCATTAAATATTTACT
>JAQFXV010000634.1:0-19794 GCA_034694065.1 Camisia spinifer
AAAAACTATAATAGATATAATTATAATATTTTATTTATATAAAGAATATATATGAATGTACATCATATTAAAAAATTTTATTTTTTGCTTCACTTGTTTTCTAGAAATTAAATGTTAAAGTTATGCAACCCGTTAACTTACACCTCCTTTAAATTACGCTAAAATGCCATTCTCATGACCCCCACCCTATGCTACGCATGATATATGAAGTTAAGCTAAGCTATTGACCCCCACCCACCCTATATAGCATAACGTAGTTATAGTATTATGTCTTATCTCATGTGTAAAGAGTCACGTACGATAAAATATTAATAAAATTTAAAACATAAACTTCGCGATCAATTATTACATATGTAATCAGACATTCAATGAACAAAAACAGGTTATGTGAGTGAAAGTGGTCTAAAAGTCCTCGATTTGAAGCCACGTATTATATGACCAATAAATAGTTAGCAACGCATTCACTCTTAATATCAATAATATTATTGTATCATTTAATTGTCGTTTAATTGATTAATTCATAAGATTTTCGGTAAAAAGAGTTATTTTTACAAATATAAAGTTATAAAAAATAAGTTAAATCTCAGCCAAATTATACCATATTTTCTAATTTGAATATCAGTTCAAATATCAAATATTTTCAAAGTCTAAGGATTTTAATAGAAGTGAAAGAAAATAAACAAAACTTTCACCACAAATAAACTTAAATCTAAAAAAAATATTCAAATATTGATAATTAATAATAAATTTCATGAAATGATTAGTCATTTGTCTCGTGCTATCTCTTCATTATCTCAAAGAAACCCATTATTGAAGTTGTCATCAAATAGTTTATACAATAAACTATTGAAACCAGAAGAATGTCAATCAGTATTGAGTTCGAGCTCAAGATTTCGCTTTTGCCATAACTTAACCGCAGCTGACGTTAAGCAAAAAGAGTTGTCATTACGTAATGAAATCGTTCAAAGAATCAAAGCTTGCGGACCAATAAGTGTTGCGGAATATATGAAAATGGTTTTAACGCATCCAATCTCTGGATTTTATATGAATCAAGACGTCTTTGGAAGTAAAGGACATTTCACGACTTCGCCCGAAATTTCACAAATATTTGGAGAGGTTTTCGACTTTTCTAAATTTGCAATTAATCTGAAACTTAATTATGAGTTGAAATGAATAACAATATTGTTTATTTGATGTTTAAGTTGATCGCAGTCTGGCTTTTAAATGAATGGCAGCGTTACGGGTGTCCGAAACCATTTCGTGTGGTAGAGTTCGGTCCCGGACGCGGAACTCTGGCCAGTGATATAGAACGTGTATTAACACAATTTAGTCATTCAAAAGATGTCACTTCTTTGCATTTGATCGAAGTTTCGCCACATTTAACGCAAATTCAAGAGCAGACTATTTGCGGAACTGTTAGTCTTATAGAAAGAAATGCGAACGCAATCGATGGTAGACACAGTTCGCTAACTAAGTGTGGACTTCCAGTTACGTGGTATCGATCTTTAGATCAAATGCCCGCCGAATCCGGTTTTACTGCTTTTATTGCACACGAATTCTTTGATGCGCTACCAATTCATAAGTTTGTGGTAATAATCAATTTTGCATTTCTTAGTTTTAGGTAATGATACACATAATCATCGCTCGCAAAGGGTTAACACCTTTTCAAACCGACTAAATTAAACGTATTTATGTTGTGTAATGTCATTAAACTCTAAGACAACAAGTTTTTCAAACTTAGAAGGATTTTGAAAGTAACATAAATCTAATTCGAAGATTCAATGCTTAAATTGTTTGATTAGCTTTAATTTTTGACCATAAGTGATATTTAAAATATTGAATTTGATTTAATTTTTTCTCATCACAACAATAAGTTAGCGAAAACCAAAGCCACTGAATGAAGAGAATCTGTAAAGATCTCGAAACGCTATAGTGTTTGGCATTTTGTAAAAAATGTGCTCAAAAAATTAAATCAAACTCAATGTAATGCTACACAACTTAAGAAATCTTAAACTTGATATTTAAAAGCTAGCTGTGTTTGAAGCTCTATTTTTAGCATTTCTCAGGTTGAAGCTTAGCATAGCTTTAAATTGAGCTCAATTCAAGTTCAATATAAACTTTACAATTTAATATTGAACTAAAATTTTGGTGTATTTATTTCTAAACTATTTAGAATAAATCATTATTTTAATTGAAATACTTATTAATTTATAATTTTGACCATAAGCTCAAAAGCGCAGCTCATTTCGAACTTGAAGCTCAAACTTTTGGGCAGTTATTCATCAGAAGCGTAGCTCAGGTCAAGAGGGCTTTATTTTTTGACCCCTTTTTGAACACTAAATTATCGACAACTAATTTATTGTAATTTTATACGAATAAAAATAGGAATCATTTCAAGTTTTTCATATCCAATTTTGGTTCCCTAAACGCGGTCGAGAGTGTGTATCATTAGTTTCAAGGATTTATTGTTTACTTTTAAATGTTATTGAGTTGAGAAAAGTTTGGTTTTATTGCTAAAGATCGTCATGTCGTTAATTGTTTTAGTTATTTCTGAATAGACATTATGATAATATTGATCTAATTATAATTAATTATTGATAAATATAGAGATCTCCGAACGGTCAGTGGCGGGAAGTATTGATAGATTTTGATACCAATAATGAATTGCGTTATATAATAGCCAACAGTCACACGCCTGCGAGTAAACTATATGTTAATCCAATCGAAACGAGTGATAATTTGGAAGTCTGTCCGCAATCAGCTATAGTTGTCGATGAAGTTATTGCTCGATTCAGTCAAAAAAATCCAGGTATTTATGATTAAATTTGAATATATTTACGAATTGAACTCAAAGTTCATTCTCATGAGTTATGATTTTTATGCAAATGTATCCTTAATTACCGGTATATTAGTATATATTTCCTGATATCTCTCAAAATGTTATAATCAATACATAATGAGTGTTCTTTCACTCAATATTTTGATGTATTAACAATTTTCTTTCCTTCTAAAGTCCATCTCTTGTCCTATTTATTATCAAAATCGTAAAATCTTTACTTTACTTTAGATTTTAATAATCTGTAAACATCTAAAAAGTTAATCATAATATTAATGATTTTGTTAACCCATAAAAAAGGCTGTTTTTTGATATGCGATTATGGCTATGAGAACGATAAGATACCCAATAGAGACACGTTTCGAGCATTTCGTGACCATCAGATATGGGACCCATTGAAAGAACCCGGAACTGCTGACTTGACCGCTGATGTAGATTTCGGTTATTTGAAACGACACATCAGTGATAAGGCAACTGTTTTCGGTACTGTTACTCAACAACACTTCTTAAAGAGTCTCGGAATTGAGTTAAGACTTAATGTAAGTTCCATTTTATTCAATTAATGCAAAGTATTTTTAATAAATCATCTTTAATTGACAGCAACTTTTGGAAAAAGCGGATCAAGAAGTGAGAAAAGATCTTGAAAGTGGTGTAGATATGCTTCTCAAAGATATGGGCGAAAGGTACAAATTTTTCGCTCTATTCCCTAAGAATTACCGAAATATGTTCGTCGATAACCCGCCCGCAGGTTTCGCTTAAAAGTCTTTACACTTGAATTTTTTACGCTTTGATTATTTGATTCTACTTTTGTTTATGCAATCATTTTTGAGCTTAATTTAGTGACACTTTATATAATTGAATGATTATAAATATAATTATTATTTGAATGTTAATCAATATTTGATATATTATTTGAAAAAAACCATTTATTGTAACTTTAAGTACAAATGAAAAGTTTAAAAAATCCCTTAAATATAATTAAATCACAATTTCTTCTGAATGTTGATTCTCTAGAATTGCAATATTGTTCAGTTTAATGCTTAAGCAAAAAATAAAAACAATAAAAAATCTGTTGTTCTTAAGAAAAAGTTAAACAAAAATTTCATTCAAATTGAAGGATATGTCTTATTCAGCACCTGTTCGTCATTAGTATTGCTTTTGTGCTCTTTTTTTATAAGAATAAACTTGTTGTGAATGTAATAGTATTGCAAATGTTTTGTTTCACTTGTCATCTCTTATTTCAATACCAGAAGCGAACACAGAAATGAGTTGACAGTGAACTTTCACATGAATTGCAGCCTCATTAATAACCTCTCCGTCACAGTTCCAAACACTTGCACTCGAGAGCGCGAACTTATTCGAAGAGTGATTGTTTGGTCCCACTATTGGATTAAATTCGAATTCTCGCACTCGATAGACATCAACAAAGTCGAGATCAAACTATTTAAATGAAAATTAGCATTAATTAAAACGAAATAATAAATGATAACTAAAATAAAGACTAATAACTTACTGGACTTTTAGATGAAAGTGCGGTTCGCAGTAAATATTTGAGATAATCAAGTCGTGAACATTGAGATACAAGTATAAGATCTGTACAACCGTTACCCAAATGGGCTTTCGGTGAGATTCCATTCTTAGTCATTCCGCAACGGCATGACATCGTCGCGGCATTAATTGCCAAAAACTTTCCTCGAATTGAAATGCAAGCTATGATTAAATTGAAAAATAAATCATAAAAATAATGTCTCGAAATGTAATTATGAAATGTAATACCGGGCGCATCGTCTTCATTGAGCCGATCTCTTGGTCTGAGAGCCGCTTTTGCGCATTGTTCGCAACTGTGTATATGAAAATAGATTAAATCAATCTATATTTGGTGAACAATCAATAGTTGACATACCCTTCGGTACAAATAATATCATCTTTAGGCGATCCATCGCTGGGTTCAATACAAAGTTTGATTTCTCCTGTATAGAGACGATGTCTTATAAACTTTTTAATTCCTGCCCAATCGTATCTCTTGGGACCCATCCATCGATTGGTTTCACTGTCAGCTATAGTGTCACCAAAATATCCGTATCCAAGAAAAGAAGTCGCGTAACGGATCAGCTTTTCTTCGTCTCTATGATGTATAGCACAAACATCAATGTTAAGTCTTTTGCCTAAAACTATAACAACGGCAGAAGTTATCGGATCATTGATTCCAGTGGTTCCGTAAGCGACCGCATCAGTAGATCCGGCGGGTATTACACCCAATACTACTTGTGGTGACTCAAGAGAGCTATCAATTGACGAATAATTGATGCCTTTATCAGTTTGTGTTCTGATAAGAACTCCATTTAACAATTCAGCGAACATTCCATCCCCGCCGACACATATGATTCCGTCGTAATTAATAAGCGATACTTCGGGATCGAGTATAATGTCTTTCGCATGATTTGCTCGCTCTGTTACAACACAGTGTACTTCAATGCCCGACAACTTAAATATTGGTAACACTTTCTTCTCGTATATTTTGGGACCTTTTCTATTCCCTCCAAAAGGGTTCACGAATACGAGTAAACGTTTCGGACGATCATATTCTTTAAAATTTAATTTTAAATTTAATTTTTCAATTGTTTATTCAAGTGAATCATTCATTTCATAATAAATATTATGAAATATCAGATTTGCGTGTCTTTGAAAAAGCAATTTTTTTAAATAAAGATATTTCAAAAGTTAAGATAAAGGCTAAGAAGTGTTATTAGTTATTAATGTCAAGTTCTTTTCTCTCTTCTGTTGAATTTTAATTTCTTTATTAATTTATTTCCTATTATCAAAGCTTAAATTAAAATGAATGCAATCAGACGTTAAGTATTTAACGCTTTAATGCCATTAATTTATTGCATAAAATCATTCCAATTTATGGCTTATATAAAACTTGATTACATCCTATTCTGAAGCGAAAACCATTTATTTATGCCTCAAATTTTCAAACTATTTGAATGACGTCTTTGAATGACATATCATATCATAGATAAGCGCAAAATTCTCAAGTATAACGACAAGTAATTAATTAGTAAATAGAAAAGCAAAGTCATAGCTTATACTCACTGACAATAAGAGCGCGTATTCTTCTTATATAATCGCTAAGTGCGATGTCATTATTATGAGATGAATCGCTCTTTAATGTTATGAATTCTACTTTCCATCCATATCTGCCAACAGGTATTACATAATAAAGTCTAACCGAAGAGAGCCTTTCCTGCACTTGTGTTGCGACCGAAGACAGTTCATTTGCAATGCAATCGCATATTAACTTTTTATTATTTGGCTTTAGATTTTGACAATAACAGGTCCAAACACTAAGAACTTGAGATAGTGGTATAGTCTTTCGAGCTGTGATCAAAAATTAAAGATTAATTTTGCTTATTTTCCGTAGAGTTCAAAAGTTTCGAAATTGTTTATGAGACTGGAATTAAAAGCTTTTTGAATTTATTTTTATTCGTTCTGAAAACTAAGTCACGTATTTTCTAAAGTAGTATTTTGTTGATTACATAATAAAGTAAAAGATTTACTGTCTGTTTAATACATCAAAATATTTTTTTAATGAACGCTATTTGAGAATTACTATTATTTTTTGAAGCATAATATTTGAGTTTTTAGAAAAGTAGGTTTTCATTAAAATTGAATTATGTATACAAAAAATCAATTATTGCATAACTCTATTCTGTCATTTCTGGCATACAATCATTGATAAGAAAAGAAGACTTAGTTTTGGTTCTATTAAGAAATTTAAAGAAAAACAATATGTTATAGAATTCAAAAACTATTCAATAGTTAGTGATTCTGTTGAACAAAATCACCCACTCTTTTAACTTATATTAAGTTATTTTCAAGGATATAAACATTTTAAGTTATTTATTAAGCTTTAAGAATAAGCTAAATGTCATCATTGAATAAATAACTTTTTAATAACTATTCAATAATACCTTTTATTATTGATTGTATTCTTGATTAACCTCGAATTGAATGCTAAACTTCAGTATTTAGTTATAATAAGTTCTCACAATAGTACTAAACTTGAAATAATGTTTAACTTCTTCGATAAATATTGATTTAAACTTATTCTTAAAGCAAATAAATAGAGTTAACAATTGATGAGAAATATATTTCTATTTCAAGGCATTTCTTAAGAGGTATTGAAGTATTGAATGAATCTCTTGATTAATGTTTACAATTAAGGCCTAAAATAATGAAAATTAATAAATATTACGTGTATTACCATAAATATAATCAAATTATTGCTCACTTCTCTGGTATGACAAGCAATTCAAAAATAAATAAAAAGTGATTTTTCCTCATACAGTCATTATATGTTAATAATAAACAATTCTACTAATTATTACTATTAAAAGAGTCAAAATATTTACTTAAAACTGGTTTCAGTAGACATCAGAGCATTTTGAGTAAAACTTTTCGAAAACACTTTTACTTAAAAACACTTAAACATATCCAAAAATATTTTTACTTTAACTCAAATGATTACTCATTTTGAAATTGACTTTTACTTTAACTCTCATCATGAGGAGTACTTTAATGCTTTAGATATTGAGAAATTTATGTGAAATCAAGAGATGACTTGATTTCACGATAGGCAATATCTTCTTAATCTTTTACTCTTGAACATCAAAACAGGTGCACATTTTTTAGTCAAGTGATCACTAAAACAATTTGAATAAAAGTGTCAATTTTGTCTATTTAATTAATTAGAATTTTAGTAAAAATAATTTGATATATTGAAATGTCTATGAATAGTTAGATTAAATATCTTCATTATGAATAATTAAGATGAAAGTGACGAAATCTTATTAAAATGTGCTCAAAGTCACTCAAATTTGATGAAAAAATCAACTTTTACTTGAACTCAAAATCGGAACAAATCAAATACTTTTACTCAAATATACTTTAAATGAATTTGACTAAAAATGCTTAAACTGAAACTGAAATGATCTTTAATATAAAAGAAATACTTGAACTTATTTACTTGAATTAAGTATTTTTGAAAGACTTAAACTGAAATAAACTAAAATTTGGTGACTCAAAAAGCACTGGTAGACACACGAGACATATGCGACTCACGATCCGGTGAAATATTATAAGAACTTTGAAAAAATTGTTCTCATCAACCAAATGCCGACTGATATATATCTTCAATATTACGTCAATTGCGAATTAATTAAGAGATTATCAAAAAGGCATTACATAACTCCCAGAAACCTAAAAAATTGCATTAATCTCATCATTTTGAAAAATCATCTAAAAAAGTCTCAACACATTGAATACCAATGAAAATGCTATAAAGTTATATCAAAGTTTTCAAGATTGGTTTGGGATAAGAACTGTCTGATCACGTCTTTGAGAATTGATTACATGGAAACCATCACTCATTATAACTATCGCGTAATACAAGTGTTCAAAATAAGTTCAAAATAAAGTTTCTGAATTTTAGTGGTCATCGAATGTCATTTTTTGTTACAATTATTTTTGTGATCAAATAATTAGTTAACTAAAAATTGAAAATTTCGTACTTTTTATTCTCTATTATATCATTTCTACTTTCAAATAATAAGTTAAATATAGATTTAATTAATGAATGCGTGACTTCTCAAGCATTTATTGCTTCGAAAATTTCGTCACAAATAAGCATAAAATGATTGCTAACACTTATTATAATTATATATACAATATTCACATGAATTTTAAAAATTAAAAATTAGTTATAAAAATGTTAGAAATTTGTAGTCAACAGAATTTCAGAATAGTATTTATAATTATGAAGAACTATTATCACAAGATTTAACCACAAGATAAACAAAACATAAGATATAATACAAGACTAATTAGCTTTAAAAACAACAAATCTGCTATTTATAGAAAGTTTTTCTTATTGAATACAAAAATTAGTCGAAAGATATTTAAAGCTTAAACGATTTCATAGAAGAGATCGCGTAAACATTCCATAAAAAGTTGTCAATAATTTAGTTTCCATAGAATATTGAACTCTATAAACAATTTGATTAATCAATGAACCAGAGATAGAATGAATTGATGAATAAATGGTAACTTTAATAAGAAAACTTTCTACTCTTGATTGAAATTATACCACATTTGATTACGTAGTACTTGAATAATAAAAATTGAATGGAAACACACGTTTCAAACACTATAAAATGTAATTATTTTTGTGATTAGTTTTATAAGTGATAGTAAAAATTGATTTATTGATCATAATTATGAGTTAATCAATTATTAACAAGTAATAGATAGAGATAATGAAGTAATTTGAAATCAATTCAATAAAACGATAGCAGTAGTGGAGCAATGATTTAATTGATTTAATTTCGATCCTTAAAGTTGATTATTTCTATGCAAAGGATTAATCAATTTGTGTCATGAATTTGATTATTAAAAATTGATTTAAGATTGATTTGATATAAAAAGTTATATTAATTACTTGAATATTTGATAAATTAATAAATTAATGAATATTATTCTGGTCTTAATTTGATTACTAATCACTGAATTGATTGTTTACGGAAATAGTTAAAAAAGTTTATAAGAATTTAAAGCATATAATTATACATTGAATCGAGTTATTGAATTTGGAGCAAAATTTGTAATCATTAGAATAAATCTGAATAATCCTTACGATAAAAAGAAAATACAGGAAAATTATATTTCTAAAAACGCATTTTGATTATGAACTATTTTTTCTTCAAAACTTATAAATTATAATTGATTTAGAGTTCACCAAAAAGTCAATTATGTGGTACTCGTCTAATAGTCATTCCGATATTTTTGTGAATTTGGAATAAATAATATTGAGTTTAGTGAAAAAATTGCATTTCATTTGAAAATAAGGATAAACTCGAAAAATCAAATTTTGTCAATAGACTAGTTTATTGTTTTGAGACTTCACCCAAATAGTGAAACATTTGGGACAAATAGAAGACATCGAACGAAAAAGTGGGCGAAAATAAAACAATTTAAGTCAAAGTAATGTAGAGCTGGGGTCAGGTCAACAAATAGTTGTCTATTAGAACCAAATAAGTTGAAGACTAGAAAAAACTGGAGATCATACTCTTCTACTGCTTAATCAAGTTTTTGATTTGAAAATTGAGTCTAAACTAAATTATTCGTCACTGCGTGGCATAAATTCAAACTAAAACAGAAGATCGTCTCTATATCTCAACATAATTGCAAACTAGTTTAGAGTAAAATGTGAGACTTCCTATTCATTAATGCAATTAATATGAGAATCAGCTCAAACTTGTATTAAATATATTGTTTTTTATAAAACTCATAAAATAGCATTTGATAGCTTTGTTGGATTCCGTCTCTGGAGCTGACTCTTGACTCCATTATTATTAATTATTGAATTATAATAATAATAATTATACTCATTATGATAATTAATGATTTGTTTTCTATTATCTCGAATGCGATAATTATTTCAATACCACCTAAACTGCATTTATCACTTCCTAAACGTTGAGTCCCTCTAAAGTTTGATACTATTTAACAAACGCAATGTCAATGAATTTCATTGAAAATTAGAGTTATTAATATTCAAGGAATGGCCCGATTTTTATCAATAGTATTTCTATAAACCCAATGATCTTAAAAACCTTATCTTTTAAATATCGACAATTAATAAGAGAATTGATTTACAACTACTGTATATTCAATGATCAAAAGTCAATGTTAAATAAGTATCGATTTATTCATTAACTGATATTTAATTTATGAACTGATAGATAATATTTTTGATCACACCTTTTTCCTGATAAATGTTTTTGTTTTTTCCAATAATAGAGTTAATATGGCATTGATCTAAAAATATATCATTGAAAAGAACTACTGAATAGAGTATTAGTTTAGAAAAGCAAACGATTCTATTCAACAGAATACGGAACACAATCAAAATTCTCTTTCAATGGTCTGATGTATGAGTTGTCAAATGCAATAATAAGTGTGCGAATGAATACATTTAATGCAATATAAACTCAATTTTAAGATATGTTTTTGAGATAAGTTCAAGTCATGCACTTCACAAACAGGACTCTCTTTTTATCGCTCTTATAGTGAGATATTTCCTGATAATAAAAAAATATCAATGCCTTCAAAGCATTTTCGAGCATTACGAGGGATTTGAGTGTGATTTCAATTGTGATTCGAGTTCTAATTGAACGTCAAAACAGCAGGTTTTGTGTGCTAAGTATCGAACCATTCCTTATCGCAATTTATCTCAAGCAAAGGATTAATATATTATATAATGTTAATTACAACACACCTATTATGAACTTTGAACTTTAGGGACAACTATTTTCTAGACAATCATTCAATGAAATACTCCTACAATTCGTCAATTGCTTATCTGAATATTTCAGGTTTTTCTAGAATTTAGAGGAAAAATATTCGGTTTTTTCGACAATTACTATATGTCTCGCATTGAATGTTTTTTGTTAAGTATTTTCCTTCAAAAAGAATGACTAATAAGGAGACCTTCAGCTAAATTGACTCAATTCTAAAGGCAATGCTATTGTGAATAAGTTTTAGAACATAATTCCGAAACTGATCGAAACAAACGTCTCTTCAATTACTTTCACTGACCCCAAAAACATTACGTTTGAAGACTTTTTTGGGCCGAGTTTTCACTGCCGGCTGTTTTGGCCTACTTTTCCTTTCAAACATTCATATCTTATTATTATAGTCATTATTATTCTCTACAAGTTTTCACTTTTTATTCATTACTCGAAGGCATAGAAGACAAACAAAAAACTGTCAGAAGAAATGATCTCTCGAAATAACACACGAGTTCTCTATAATAACAACGAAACTGCTTCGCAATTAACATAAATTAGCTCATTGTTAGGCCAATAGTTATATTGCATAACAGTATAATCTTTTGGATTACAATATGTTTGACGTTTATTCCGCTTTTCAGTAATAGAATTCAATTCATAATTAACTTATATTTAACCTAAAACTCCAAATAAAACTTCTAATCACAAAACTTTATCAAAATTTTGGCACCTTTTTAGTGCAAAGCATTTACTTAATAATTGTTATGAAAACAGCAAATAATAGGAACAACTCTAATATTATTCAATAAGAAAATTGTATTTTCATGTTTTTGATTATTAAAAATTAAATCAAAAAAGTCAACACTCATTGAAAATGCATTAAAATGAAGCCAAATGTCAACAAATGCAATATTGAATAGTGTAAACAGTATTGAATTCAAATCTAAAAGCAATGAAACTAAGTTTGAAACTTAAAAAACTCGTTATTCATTTGAGTTATGCTGAAACAGATTTTGATACAATTAATAATAAACACGGAAACTAAGCATAAGCTAATCGCCAAACGTGTAAAAGTGTTTTCCGCACACAGACTATACCCTAATATTGAATATTAATGTTATTTTTTAAAGTCTAACCTAATAATTACGGCATTTCTTTCCTCATCGAAGATAAAGAAGTTTTGATTCATTCATTTTTTATTAGTCATGAAAAACAACTTAAATGACAATTTATTAATCAAAAAAGTATTGAGCCGTTCGTTGAACCATAAGGTCTGCTTCGATGGCATCAACTCTTCCGTAAATCATGGCTTATATATCATTCGTAAACAACTATAACCTTATTTAACAATAATCAGCAATTTTCAAATCTATTTCTTTATCAAAGGGTATCATTTCTCTCAATTCATGTTAAGCTAAATCATTCTTAACCTGTTTTTAGTTTTAGTTTTCTTCAACTTCTTATTAAGCCTTCTATTTATCAATCATTTTATAATTCGTTTGATATTACTTTTCATGATATATGTGATTATTATTTCAATTCAAAACAATTCAATTCTTTCAATCAAATGATTGAAAAACCTGTCATATCATTGATTTTCTTTCAATTCAATTGTAATTAAATAATAGTCTTCCAGTTTTAAAGGATTGCAATTAACAAACATATTAAATATTTGATAAGAAATTATAATTGCATTTAAAAAACAAAAGCTCTATATTTCTAACGCATAACTAAACAATTGCTAACAATTATTATATATATATTTCATTGGATTGACATTTACTTTAATAAAAAGCTGTGCTTTCAATACAATGCAAGTGTAGTAAAACATTAAATTATTTAATTGAAAATATTTCTCAATCAAAGTATTGTAAAAGTTATTGCATTTTATGTCAAATGAACGCAAATTTTTTGAATCAAAGTTGATATTTAGATAAAAATTATTCGAGACTTTTCCTGAAATCTTAAGAAAGAATGAATTAAAACTCATAAGAGGTTCAGAAAGTCATTTGATATCAAGTCTATAGTTTTTCATTCATTTGATGACATTTTAAACTCAAATAAATCTTGAATTACATGAAAAGCTTTGAAATTGATTTTCGAACATATGTTCTATTTATTAATTGAAAAAATAGCTCTCATTTTGGACTTTAGGCTAAAATATAATTTGAATAAATAATTAAATTAAAGTTAAATAAAGTAAAACTTACTATTATTGTAATTATTAGACAATTCTTGTTCCCAAACAATGGTCTGATTATTAATATCGACATTAAATCGACATTTGTTTCCATTAATAATAAACTGATGAAAACCAATAGAGTTTTGATGAATAACTTTGAAGTGATTGAAAGAATTAATACTATTTGTTCTCAACCTCTCTGGAGAAGACATTCTCTTATATTAATATAATATTTAAATATTAAACAACAATTCAATACAAAACTATTGATTTTCTCAAAAATATATGAGTGATAACAAAATATTTAAATCGAAAAAACGTCAATATTTGTAACTGATATTCAACAACATTATTGTCATTATTGTGAATGAGTAGATATTTTGATATTTATTCCGAAAAAAGAGAACGAATTATTGATTTTCGAGAATGTTTATTAGAATATGTATTTGAGTACTGAAACTAATGCTGGTCTGAGTTGTACTGACTCTGTCTCTCACTCTATGAAAATATAGCAGTAATGCATCAGTTTTTTAAATACCTGTTAGGATAAAGCAATAGAAATAAAAGGAAATCACGTGTGTTTTGCAGTGAAGACAGGCTTATGATGTCAACGATTTCAAACAAGTTTGACTTCTTTTTTATTTAGATTTTTTTTGAAAGTGTAAACTTTTCAAATGAAATAAGTTTTAAACGAAAAACAAGTTCCCAAAAGTTGACTTCAATTCTAGAGAATAATAATCTTTTTCAAGGTTAGGAAAAAATCTAACGTAAACTTGAAAGCGAAGGTAATTTTGAGACCGGATTCGTCATGTTATCAACTTTTGAAACAACTCTTATAAATATAATTTAAGACTTAATTGAGATATTAATCAATTTAAGATATCTTTTGGCTCACATTTGATTGTTTTGATCTTTTTCTCAGAAGTTATTTAAAAACATGATTAGCATTTTTATTGGGAAAAAAGTTGAAAAGTTTTTTATTTACAATTAAAAGAGTCTTATTTACAGCTAAAATAATTTTATTCAAATACAAATGATTGAATATCTTAAGAGCAATCTTGAACTTAGAGAACAAATTTGTTTTGAACTTCAAAACTCATTTTGTTTTTGATTAAATTAATTGAGATATTAAATGATTGGAGCAATAAATTGATGTCAAACCAAATTTGAAATGTAATCAGTTATTGTTAAACAAAGAGCCGGAATCGATCTTTTAAAAGCAATATCATTGCCATCAGTACTAATCCTTGTCCTAATAATTAAAGAGTTTATTAACGATATCGAAGATATCATCGCCTTTTCTGTTCATATAATATTCACAATGCGTTCAGCGACTGAATCATAGCTATCCTTCAAATAATTTATTGGCCAATATCTTAATTGTCTTTATCAATAATCATTATTAATAATTACATTGAGCTAATCATTAATCATAATAAAAGCCTTAACTCTCTAAATATAAGCAATTTGTTTCGTTAATTAAAATCCAAGTATTAGTTATATATAATTAATGTTTTTCTTTTATAACTCAATGCAAATTCTTATTAAATGATCTAATGTTTAGAATTTATAATGTTATTCACAATAATATTATTTCAATTGATTTTTAAGTTTAATTTAATTTCTTATTTCATTGAGAATTTATTATTCAAGAAAAAGTTGGCAAAGATTCCAATAAAAACATGTTTATGTTTAAAAATATATTTATTTCTATTCTTTACTACAATTGAAATAATATTTTTGTCTTTTATTCGAATAAACAAATGAATTAAAACTTAATTTTGTTAATATTCAACTTCAAAAGTTGTTTTGCAGGTTAGAAAACATATATCATTACTAATGATAGAGTGAAAAAATCAAACACAACTTTGACTAACGCTCTAATTCTGAGAAAATTTGATTTCCTATTAGATTATTAATGATAAAAATTCAATGTCAACAAACTTATCATAAACTCAATCATGAGATATCGCGATATCAGTCATAGAACTAGTGTTAAGACTAGTTCTGGGTTTTTCTTTTACATGACTTGAAGTTGATTTGAATTGATTTGAATCGAGATTTTCCTCATATTTGAATTGAAATCCTTCCGAAATGAGCTCTTCTTCTGTAGCTTTAAATAACTGGTCGTCAGTGAGTGTATTATGACTTTTTCGGGCGATTTCAATATATTTATCGACAAATCTTTGAGATAAACATTTGTAATTCGATATTTGATTTGTCATATCTATCAAACCGGGAGATCCATATGTGTCATAAAATCGCCTTTAAATTGATAAAAATAAACAAAACATTAGACAAATTAAAGTTCAAATACATACAAATATATACAAAAGTCAAATACTTAGAGATATCATAACTTAACATAACTTTTAAACTTCATGTTAAGTTCAAATTGACCTAAAAATAGAGTATAACTCACGCTCTGATATAGTCTTCAGGATATAATATGTTAATTAAATTCACTTCAGGAACGGGTCTAAACATATTTGGCTCTAATTGTGGTGGAAATGCTTTATAGACGTCATACCAAAGAGGTTTACCATCTTCTTGAATGGCTTTAGACTTTAGAAGACCTGAAACTCTATTAACAAAATTGAAATTATAATTAAAATCTGTTTAAGTCTTTTGATTACTAATCGATTGATTATATATAAAAACCTCGTGAATATTGTGCCGAATTTGTGAAGACGACTGCCAGCCATTAGTCTTAAGATAATTTATTATTAATTAAATAATTTGAAAAATATTGGTTTTCATCCAAATGTTTACAACAATTTTGAATCACATGTGATTTGACTTAACAAACAGATGACACCACTATTTTTTTAATACAAATCAACGCTATTTAAAAATACTCAAAACTTTTAATTAATTCAATCTTAATTTGTTTATTTTGGTTAAATTTAATTAAATAGATTCGAATAATAATATTTTTAATTGGATGGCATTGAATATAAAGTTATTTTAAAAGTTTTATTCAAATTATTTCTGATGCATAAGTTTTGCAAACTTTATGTAACTTTTATTTTGGTTCCACTGTTTCAACACATGTTTCAATATTGATATTGTTATCAAATATTTCATATTTTCTGCATAAGGCCTAAGATTTTATTTAATTTCTAAATCAAGATTATAATTAAGAACAATGTTTACCAACAAATTAATAAATATAAGTTCAAAATTGAATGCATTTTCATATATATCTTATGCAAAACTTTCAAACATAAGTAATAAACGAATAACACGTTTATCGAGTGATACAGAAGTGTCCAAAAGTGAACTCAAATCAGAAGGAAATGAATCCGTGGTTGACATCAAACTAATTAATAGAAATCCCAGAAATTTAGAGCAATTACTATTAGAACAAAAACCTCTTGGATTTGAATTGGATTCGCCTGAAAGGCATTATTGGAATAAGTGAGTCAACTATTATACAAATTGATATCATCTTTAGATTTCTTTTTAAACTATTGTTAATTCTTTTTAACTTTTAATTTCGTTTCATTACTAAAGGGTTGTATTTGAGAAAAGTGGTAAATATTTAACCGGAAAAATAGTTCATAACTCAGGAAGAGTTTTAGTCAACGCTTCGACTAAAGAGTTTGCAATCAGAGAACAATTGAAAAGGTTTTTAGATTTTTGCTCAAACTTTTGAAGAATTGATTGAGTGATGAAAATGAATGGGATTTAAGAATGAATGAATTGATATGTTTGAGAAGTATTTTGAAATAGTTATAATGAATTATAAATGAACTTTGATTTGAAGTATTGGTGGCGTTAATGCGGCGGTAAGTATAGGACGCATATTAGCGTTACGGGCATTAGAAAGTGGTATAATTCAAGTATTTGTTGATCCACAAAATAAAGACGACAAGTCATTGAAGGTATAGTTTCAAAACTGTTATCATTAATACCGAACTTCATTTCTTTCTTCTCAATCAGTTATAAATAGAAAATTTAAACTTATTTTTTAGGTCAAAGAATTTTTAAATGCTCTCAAAGATAATGGAATCTCTTTAGAAGAACAGCCCTTTATATTCACTCGAAAGCTGAAAGATATTTAAAGACATGATATGTTTTCTTTAGAATTAGATATTTTTGTAAATACAATAAAATTAAGTTATTTTAAGTGCCTATTAAAAGCGCAATAATATCAATGAATACCTTAGTATTGTATTGAATGAGTGCGCGTGCAGTGCATTATTGCATGCATTATAGAAACTGAGTTTAACTTAAATCGAATGTCTGTTAATCAACAGATTATCAGTATTTCAACCGCTTATTAAATCGTATGACAGATAAAAGTTATATTTTCTCAGTTTATTACAGAATAATTATCAATTATATCATATAATTAATTAATTATAAAATAAATAATTATAAACAATATGAGTTTCGGAACAATTAATTTAAGTGTTGGTCAAAATGGAGATCAAAATGGAGACAATTTAAGTCTTTTATCAATAGCTAGTGTTTTACGTGAGGGCTCACTATTCGAAGACAGAAATAATAATACCATTAATTATAACAATTCAAAACATCAACAAATCAATGGATCAGTTGATGGAGAATTGGTTGACATCAATGTTAACGAAAGTATAAATAATTTGTCAAACACTTCATTAAAGAAAAGGAGCGAATATTTATCAAAAATGGGTAATAAGTGTGCAAATAGTGGACAATATTTGGAAGCGATTCGATATTATAGTAAAGCGATATCTCTTTATGATGAAGACTATAGATTGTATTGCAATCGTTCGTATTGTTACGAAAGAGCAGTTAATTATGAGGACTCTCTGACGGATGCGTTGCGTTCTCTTATATTAATGCCAACAAAACCGAAACCATATTTCAGAGAAGGAAAAGCATTAATGGGTTTAAAACGTTATAAAGACGCTGAAAAAGCTTTTAATAAGGTTTTAGAAATTGATCCCAATTGTGAGGACACTAAGAAAGAGCTGATGAAAACCAGATATTTAGCTCTTAGAGATTTTGGACTTAATATTGAAGACGCATCTATTGCTGCCATTAATCATAAGACTATTGATGAAGCCTTTGAAGTCTCACTCACTACAAAAATGGCTAAAAATAATATCCAAAGCAATACACATTTCAATACAACTAATGATTATAATATTAATTATCGTAATAAGAATTCATTGATAACAAAACCAATCAATCGTTTCGGTAATTATAAGAGATCGCAAAGTCGTCCTCCGGGAAGAGTTTCGAGTTATACGAACTTTAATACATCGACAAATAGTAATGTTTTAAAGACATGTTTTATACATAAAAGAAGTCATTCAGTGGACAATATATTGCGTTATAAAAAAAATGATCAAATAATTGATAAAAGAATAAGAGAAACAAATCGTTTGCCTAAGAATTTGTTTGGATACAAAGGTTTATGGATTGGAAATGTTTCGCCTAATTGTAAACCAATGCAATTGAGATCAATATTTATAAAATACGGTCCAATCAATTACGTTAATGTCGTCGCAAATTCTTTCTGTGCTTTTGTTAATTATCACAATTCAAACTCTCCTCGAATAGCAATCTCTAATCTTTTCGGACAAATAATTTCTGGTGTAAGTAATGGTAATCGACCTCTAGTTTTTCGATTTATACCCGGAAATGATCAAAAAGATTTGCATTATATGCGTCCCTATCAGTCAAAAGGTACGAATGAATGCTATTTCTGGAGAACCACTGGTTGCAAAGATTTCAATTGTCCACTATTTCATTATCCAATTTGTAGAGGTATTGATTTTCAGCCCTGGATGACTACAAAAATTAAAAAATCTTTTATTTAAATTTAATTATTTATTATTTTCTTCTAACTTTCACTAATCGATTGTCATTTTATTAATATTTCAAAAGTTTATTAATCTATTAATAGTTAAATTTTTCATTTATTGTATATTTAAATATGCGATAAAACATATTATAATTTTCTTATTTTTCGATATATTTCAATAAAATTTAATACAAATGAAAGATATTTCATAATTATGAAAATTTCTTATGCGAACTAATTATAAATATTGTTTATAAATATTCTTTGAAGTAAATCGAAAATAAAACTGTAATGAAATGTATAAAAATAAATACGATTGAATGGCCTTAAGTTATGATATTATTGAACAAAATTTGAAACTGAATTAATTTCTCACAACAATAGATACAGTTTTGAAAAAATTCTTTGAGAAAAGTTACATAAAGTTTTCTCTTACTTCTCTTCCAAATAATTATCTTAAATCAACAGATCCAATGGATTTTCTCAAGAAATTCGTCCATAACTTAAAGACCAAGTATGGATCGAGTCCAACATCAGACTCTCGAAGATTCAAATCGTCTCAAAAACAAATTGTTAAGATCTCAGGTTTGAAGAAAATCTGGAGTAAACCTAAAGTGGAATCATT
>JAQFXV010000635.1:0-19732 GCA_034694065.1 Camisia spinifer
CATCCTATAGTTTTTACTTCTATTAAGAATGTGATTATCCTATTCTCGTCATCGAATTTCCAATTGAGATGATATGAATGACCTATTATCTGACTATTATATGACTATTATCTAACCATAAGGAGTGCATCCATTCATTCCCATTAATTCTTAATATTATTGTTATTATGAGAATAAATATATATTGAGATTCCATTTTAATAAAATCATAATTAATTCTAAACATTAGTTTCTATAAATAATTTGTGTTTTGTGTGAAGCGAAAAAAGAGATGTGTTTAGCCTTCAACTCGGGTTAGGTAGAAAATGTAGTTTATATAAATAGATTTGTAGTTTCTGTAGTCATTGTCAACGTACGTAACAATTATGTTCTATTCTTTAAACATTTTTAAAAATAATTTAACCATTAATGTCATGAGTTTTTAAACATATTAACATATAAATTAATTTTGCACTTTTGTAATTTGCATTCAAATTAATTTTTATTTAAGTTAATGATTTGTGATTTGTTGTTTTATGATTAAACACAAACCCAACTATCTTTCCATAAGTTCTAATGCAATTCCAATCATTCAAATCCATTACATTGTAAATGGATTTGTAAGTATGTAACACATTATTAGGTATTCCTTGATTTCTCCAAAAAGTCAATTTATATCTCAAGTGAATAAAAATAAAATCAATAAAACCAACAAAATAGTGATTCTCTATTCATTGATTGGTAGGTTATTATGAAGTGAGAGTGTCTTTAAGAATCACTAATGGAGTTCTGTTAAGTTTAATTAACTTAATTAAGTACGAAATTTTTCAAATCCAGATGTTTGTAAAGTGAATGTATATTTATTAAGTTCAAAAGTTTTAGTTACAGTTCAGACCAGTATTACTAATAGATGATTATTAAACACTCTTAAGCGAAGACATGTATTGAATGAAGTGTTTGATGAAACAAATGAAATAAAATAGTTTATTGTCATGGCTTTAAAATGGACTGTAATTACAATAATGATTGAGAATAATTTTAATTGATAATTAAAAAAAATGAAATCTCAGATAATTATATTTTTCAAAACTAATTAAATAATTTCTCAAAATATGAATTCAAACTGATTGTCGTCTTCTTCTATCATGAGTTATTTGATTCGTTTCTGCAATCATATCAACCAAAGTCTGATTAAAAGTGACTTTACTGGAAAAATCTTGAATAGAAGTCATTTGTCTCTCAATCTTGTCTTTGATATGAAACAAAGTCGCCTCTATTTTTTCAATTTTATTTTCTAAACTTGAATTCGAGCCATAAATTTTTTGTTCATTTAAACTTATTTTTCTAACAATGTTATCGATTGTGTGTTGAATAGTTTTTACTTTATTCATAACATCCAACTGTCCGTCTTTATAGCTTTGCAATACATTCTTGATATCCAAAGGTCTTAAAAGTTCTTTAAATCTTTGTTTAGCGATAAAAAACTGCGTAAGTCTTACAAACTTAATCGCAACGTTTTCATAGTCATGTTTTTTGAATAACTGCCACGGCTTGTGTCTGAAGAATGTTGAAACAGCCAAATAATTGGCATTAGCCTTATAGCATCTCCATGCACTCTGAATCAATACAGCGGCCGCCACTTTCTTCTTCTTTCTTTGCTGATTACGTTCTTCTTCTTCTACTTTAAGAGCTAAACCCGTTCCGATTATTCCTGCCGGTAATGCAAATATCGCAACTCCTAATATTGTAAATATGCTGGATATCAACTTTCCCAACCATGTTATCTAGCATTTCATCAGATTTAATTCTTAATTATTCTTTTAGGGAAAAGATATTTCAAATATTAGACTAACCGGTATTCTATCTCCGTATCCAACTGTTGAAAGTGTTACTAACTGTAAAAGTTGAGAAATTTGGTCAAATCAATTAAGACAAATTTTAATTAAGTGTCAAATTTTTTAAAAATGTGATTACCGCCCACCACATGGCTTCGGCAATGCTATCAAATTGTTCGTTATCATCCTTTTCTACGATATAAGACAAATATGCGAGAAAACACAGAACAATAAATTCAATGTAAAATATTATAAAAAGTTGTTCTCTTTGATCATAAATAACAGACGAAAGCACTTTCCAGGGCTGTAACTGTTTCTTTAAAGTTAATATCTGAAGAACTTGAAAGAATCGATGAAAGCCTCTAAAAGCAGAAAAGGCGAAAACTTCGTGACCACTGCTCGGGTTGATTGTGAGGACAAATATAGATAATGTTATGACAATGACATCGAGTATACGAGAAGGGACTGAAAGGTATTTAATTTTTCCTTTTAATCCTTGGTACTGATGTTTACAAGAAGAGGACCACATCCTTAGCATGAATTCACTACTAAACCAAATAATGATCACCTTTTCTAACAATAAGAGGAAATGCATGGCTCTGACTTCGAACTCATTAATGGTTGAGAAAACAGTTACGATAAGACACGCGAAAACCATAATGAATACTAAAATATGATAACTTATGGGCCAAAAGCCTTTAGGCCTATTCAAAAAGTTATAGACCTTAAACTTCTGTTTGTAATTATTTGTTTGATGGTTAAAAAATGTATGGATTCCTAAAACGCTTCCCAACTCTTCGTCCGATTCTCTGCATTCTCTGATCGTACGTTTGGTGTTAACGTCCTGTAACATCTGCAGTATTTTACGCTTAGATCCAGCACCACTACTCGTGATCGAATGGATAGTATCCAGACTATTATTTCGATATCCGTTTGCATTTTTATCGATCACAATCTGAGGCATAGAATTATCTCCATTTAAGACAACAACACTGTTTCGCTTTTTATAGACTGAAAGCGGATGAGCGGTCGCTAATTCTCGCTGAACTCTATTCAACATTATAATTAAAATTTTCTAAAATATTTCCAAACCATTAAAACTTAAAATATAAACAAACTTTTAAATAAAATTGCGTTTTACTTCTCATCTTAGATACAAGTTATTCGTTTGTTTATTTCTCAAAAGAGCTATAAGAGTCTGAATATAAAGCAGAAATATAGAGAACGTTTGATTAGTAAGATATCAAAAGTTGATTAATACCACTCAAACTGATAAGTTTTTAAAAATAAACATTCAATGATTAATTCTCTTTAGATAAAAAGTGCACAATATATTTATTATTACTTAACTCATAACAATCTGGTTCTCACTAGAAGTTTAACCAAATCTAGTATTGATTACTCAGAAATAAAACTTCAGATTTTAAGCGACCAAAAGTGTGTCAAATATTATTTACAAAACAAAGTTTGAACTTATCTTTGAGACAAAATATTGATTTCCAATCAAAAGCACAGAGAAATAAAAACTAATAAATAGAGGAAAATAAATCAAAATTGATAAGATATTTGAAATAATAATTGATAAAAATGAATTTCGAATATTGAACATAGTAAATTGTGAGCATTCTCAATTTTTATGGAATATTTGTATCATATGAGTAGTCAATTACCCTGTGATATGACTTTACTCTGCGATGTTTTTCATTTATAAAAATCTTGAGTAAAGGATTTTGTGATTTTATTTTTAAAACTTGACTATTCATCAATGTAAATGATAAATAAATTATTTCAACTGAGAATATTGAAATATTTGTTAAGTCATCTTAATTTTTATGGATATCTCGCTATGAATTATGCTTTGAATTCTATTCAACAAACTTTAAGTTAAATAATTGAACGCCTCATCAGTAGTTAAATTGAGAGAAAGATTAAAACAACATTTGAAATGATTTTTTTATTGAAAAATTGGCTAAAATAATGAATTTCTCAAATAGAAAAATTAATCATATTTGAGAATTACAATGCAATGAAAAAATAATTAAATTCGAATTTAAAAACTTAATTAAATTTAGAATTAAAATCCAAGAACAATAAGTTATGGAGTTATTGAAACGCACATAAAAACAATGTATGAGTATATTTGTATAATTGAGTTCAAGCAATGTCTGCAATATCTGCGAGAGACAACCTCTTTGGTCTTTCTTGAGAAGACTTCTTAGCGAATGATAGAAAGATCTGTTCGAGAGTAGTGTCTCCGACCTGATAATCTTCAAGAAACAATTCTGCTTTAGCTTTTTCCATAGTTCTAAACAATTGACTCCAAGTGACCTCTTTATCAGGTGGAATGTGATAGAAAATTAAGGTCTGATGAATATCTTTAAGCAAAGCATTAGTCAGTCTGTCCTCAACATATTTCTGGACGTCATCCAAATAGTCTTCATTTTGAGCGACTAAGTCTGGCTTGAGTTTAATGATAAGACTATATCCCTGACCAAACTTTGTACGTAAGTATTGAGTCGAACCGATACACTTGAACTGTCCGTTTGCCATAATTGCTATTCTATCGCAAAGAGCTTCGCATTCGTCCATTGAATGCGAACTCAATATTATTGAAGATCCGCTATTATATTGAAGATCACTGATTGCGATCCACATCTTTCTTCGGGCCACTGGATCCACACCAGAAGTCGGCTCATCCAGTAATATAACTGGTGGCGATCCTATTAATGCCACCGCCAGTGATAGCTTTCTTTTATTACCGCCCGAATAGTTCTTGCATTTGCGTTGAGCGTGATTTTGAAGATCAACTTTTTTGATCATTTTATTCACTTCAAGAGATATATTCTTATCTGATATGCCTCTCAGTCTTCCATATAATGATAATGTCTCAAAACTATTAAGTCTATCGAGAAGTGCATCGAATTGTGGACAATAACCGATCTGTGACTGATAGTTAGTTCGATCGTTCAACAGGTCGTTATGATTGATATAAGCGTTTCCATAAGTAACAGACAGATCTCCGGTAAGCATTCGGAATGTGGTTGTCTTTCCGGCTCCATTAATGCCGAGCAATCCAAAGAACTGTTCTTTGCCGACAGCAAAGCTAAGTTGGTCTACAGCCAAAAATTTTCCATTTGAATATCGTTTCATTAAGTTATGAACAACTATTGCTTCTTCGCTCACATGATGTGCGGCTATTATTTTCTCGGCTCTCAATCGTTCATCCATTACATCATGATCTGCAAGATTTGGCGGTTTTATTGTTGTCAAATTGAATGACTTTTTATTATGGCTGTTAAATAGAGATCGCGTTCCTTTCATTAGATCTTTAGACCCACTCTTAAATGCATTTTTGAATGAATTTGTATCGATTGCAAAAAGAATAAGCCAATAGAGTATACCATCGAGTATTAACATTGCTATCTCATCGTTAACTCCCAACCAATTGAACCAATAGAAGGGGTGCTGAAAAATACATTCATTGCCACAAACCTCTGTTCGCATAGAGAAGAAAAGTTTATTGAGCATAAAAAATAAATAAAAATTCAAATCAATTGAAAGCTTAATAAATACCATCACAACAACGTTCAGGTTTAAGTATTTTTAATTCTTCTAATTCTGGATTTGATCTCTGACTGGCGGCATAAATACCACAAAGGATCGCACGAAGCGATGCCTGGAATTGAGCGCAAACCAAACGAGTGGAATCTAAAGTGAAAAGTTTTTGTGTCCCCAATATTAATGAGACTACAGGTGAGAGTCTCGCGAACCACATAACTGTGTAAAAAATTCCTTTCACTTCTGGTGAACTTTTCTCTTCAAGTATGGTCTCGAAAAAGGTGGCGATCACTCCCATACCTATACCAGTGATCACTGATATCAGACATAGTATACCAAAGGCTGTCGAAGGCTTTTTGAATAGGGATGAAACCAAGTATGCGAAAGGAATGGCGGCCCAACCGAATGATATAAATAAGGAAATGAATGCGACTGAAAATAAAATCAAACACCAATTACTTTAATTCAATTTTAATCAAAGTTTAACCCAAATTATTAATAAATAACTTTTAACAATGATTATCCAATTCCTAAGTATTGAGTAATGTATTTTTAGTACTTATAATGAGTGTTAAGAAGTTTTTTCATTTCCAAAACTTGTTTATAAAGAAATTATTTGGAAACATGTTATCTTATTTTCAAGATTATTAAAGACTGGTACCATTTAAATGGAAATAGTTTTGAAAAAATTGTTTACTATAACTTAAATTAATATAATAACCCTTTTCGCAAACACTCACAGAAGTGTTTTATTTCTTAGTAACCAATTGCTATTTTCAGATTGAATACAGGTTTCAATGCTTTTGACTTGAGAGTTAAGGGACGTTCGCTGAAGTGGCTTATCTTGGTTTTACTTGAAATAGAGCTTCAACTTAAACACCTTTTCTATTCGAGAGTAAAAATTCAAAGGGACTTAATGTGAGCAAAACTTAAGTGAATTCTATTGGAATATTTTTTTAATCTTCTAAATTAATGTACACAAACATCTGAATTAACGCAGCAAAATCTTTACGCCATGATTCTTGAATGTAGATGAGCCTCTCAAACCAGCTCAACTTTTTACGTGACTTATTTTTAAGCTTGAATCCCGTTCTTTGACAAATTTTAAGTCACTTCGATTGAAAAAGTCATTTAAGTAACTTCGGCGAACATTTCTTTAACTAAGGTAACACACTTTCGATTTAGTTATTGTCAGAAACGTTTGTAAAAGTAAGTGTTAGTTTTGACGCATTTTCAATAGATTGTTTAGCTTTTACTTATGTATATCGTCTCAAATTATAAAATATGAAATCATTCAAATTTTGAATATTATTTGAAGATTTTTAACATTCAAAGAATGTTCAATAAATTGATAAATTATCAATGATAATAGTCTAAAAATTCAATATTAAACAAATAAAATCTATAAATAGCAGTAATATATCTTCAATTGATTAAAGATAAAAACAGACCAACTTTTTCCGATGCTAAGAAGCAGCCAAATAAATATATTTAGCCTGAAATTGAATTAACAAAAAGTTGCACTCAGAACGAAAAAGAGAAGGCCATCAAGATTTCAAGTGATGGGATTTTGAATTAATGTTTTCTCTTCTCAATAATGACCTTTAACTTCTGAAAATACTTATCTAATGCTATGAAACTTAATTTGATTAATTGTAGACCATATCAATGCAAAATGAATAATGCGAAAACATTTCAGTAATTGTTCTCATTAGGATTTTCTTATAATTTTTCTTATTTAATGACTTGTGACAGAATCATTAGAATTATTTTTAATTCAATCTCTGAATTCTAAGTATAAGATATAATAACGAGCTATACATTACTCAAAAGGAGGAAATTTCTATGAACCTATAAATTGCAAATTATTCAGTCAATGTCATGAATTATTAAATATAATACTTTAAAACAATTAAGATTATATTTTAAAAGTGTTTTGAAAGCAGTATAAGAATCCATTAACTAAATCGATTCAATAAAATCAAGGATGTTCTTAATGCTTGTGAGCTGTCGATCGCTCTAATAAATAAATTCATGATTAATTGTGTGACCCAATCAGTAAAGTTTGAAAAATAATTACATTATAGTTATTTTAATTTCTAAACTGATATAGTAATGAATCGTAAAATATTATGCAATGATTTTAAAACTATTTAAATTGTTAGCTTAAGAGAAATTCAACCCGAATGAGGTCACATCTCATTCATCATAAATAACATATAGTTCAGGGTTTAGGACGAAAATCTATGTTTCTTTACTTATTGTATAATAATTTACTTAAAAGCCTATCGATTGTTTTATTTTGAAATTGTGTCAATCAAGCTATCAATTATTTTTTCATAATTTAGTTCCTTAAGTGCTTACCAGTTGATGAAAGTGTTGAAAAATATAGTCCGTATTGAAATATTCTGTCCCATATCAAGAATACGAAAAACATTGTTCCGAAATAACATAAGTAAAGCGTATAATCAAATATAAAATTTGAGAGCCAATAGAGTCTAATGCTTAGGCCTGTCATCAATTGCAATAGTTTTGCCTTAAAAATAAAGCAAAATATTAGCTTTTTATTCGAGTTTATTTTTGTAGAAAAATAATGAATGCTTTGATCAAATAATACCTTTGAAACTCTTTCATGTGTGGGAAATAATACATAGAAAGCAGCAATAAATGAAACAGAAAATGGAATGAAAATGCCTGAAAAAATGATAAAATTTAATTGATTTAATCAGATAATCAACAGGTAATGAAAAGCAATAAAACAAAAGATCCTCACTATTATAGACTCGACCGAAAAAGGGCAAGAAAGCTGAATGTGGGTTAAAATGTTCGAACGTTTCCTGCGTTAGTTTAATACCAATATCATTAACATTAATGAGAGTTGTGTTGGATTCGATAACAAGTTTTCTAAGTAGTGCATTATATAAAATATTGACACTAATAGGTAGACTATGATGCGCTTCACCATTATACCATGCTACATATATGTTTCGGTTCCGGTATTTTTCGAGAGATCCGCCCACAAGCCATTTCTCGCGATAAATATTCAAATCTTTCACCGAATCATTCAGTAATTTTTCAGTCGGCTCCTGATTAAAGTTTACCGTTTTTATGTTCTCTTTCATCGCCTCTTCTAAATAGTATTTACCATAAGATTCTGGCTCTTCTTCTAATTGATAATAGAATCCAAATAATTCCTTATCATATCCGGCGCTTCTTGTATTCATTTCTAATTTCCAATTCGGGGTTTTGTTCGTTGAATTGACTGTAGTTTCTATAAGACCTAAGACTGCAAACACACAACCGATTGCGATACCCATTATTGGAATCAAAGTTTTCATACTTCGTTTCATATCATGCATTCTCTTCGCTAATAATGCTCTCAGTTTAAGAAGAGCTAATTCTCTTTTTGAGGTCACTTTAAGGTTAGATTTATTGTATTCATTGTTATTCAAGTTTCCATTTTCGACGGGTCTGTTTTTAGTGACGGGTTTTTTGGAGCTTTCAGTATCGATAACTTTCAAGAAGACGTCATCCATACTCGAAACATTGACTCCACATGAAAAGATGCCAAGGCTTGTCTTCATATTATCTAATTCATCGAAAAATTCGGGCAAGTATTTTGTGTCGTCGCTTTCAAAAGTGAAACGAACCTCATTAGCCGTTTCGTTTTCCAAAGTCACGTTTGGCAAATATTTTCTAATAAAGGGCATAAAACTTTCCGACTTCCAGTCTTCAGATTTGGCGATTCGAAGGTGATAACCACCAGCATAGGCACGTTTTAGAAAGACAGAAGTTCCACAGCATATGACCTTCCCCTGAGACATAATAGCAATACGATCTCCCAATACATCTGCCTCTTCCATCCAATGTGTTGATAACATTATCAATTTCTCATTTCTCATCGATAACAGTAAATCCCATACACCTCTTCGGGCCTCAGGATCCAGACCTGATGTCGGCTCGTCTAAAATCAAAATTTTCGTATTATTAATCATTGCCATTCCTAATGAAAGTCTTCTTTTCATTCCTCCCGATAAGTCTCCTGATAAAACTCTACGCTTGAAAGAGAGGCCCAATTGGTCGAGAACTTGCGTAATCTCGGCCTCGATTCGCTTTTTAGGACAACCTTTCACGGTTGCGAACAGTTTGAGATGTTCTTCACATGTCAACTCATCGTAGAGGACATCATGCTGTGGACATAAACCCATTCTTTTTCTGGCTTCCTCTGGATTTTTAATGGCGTCGATGCCGTCAACTAATAATTTGCCACTCGTTGGCGCATAAAGGCCTGTCAGCATAGAAGCGAATGTGGTCTTTCCGGCCCCGTTATGACCCAGAAGTACAGTGATCTGGCCGTGATATATCTTAAGTGTGACATTCTTAACGGCAACTTTCTCTGCAAACTCTTTCCTCAATTCGTCGGCAACAATGCCTACATTGAGACTCTGTGGATCTGATTCAAAATAGATGGTTGATTTCTTGACGTCATCACACGCTTCGTTATCAAAGCCATCCAATGTTTTGCATTTGACATTACTTTGGGAATTATAGACTCTGAATACATCAAAGTACCAAATGATTGCACCATAAAAGAAACAGGAGATAAACATCATAGTAGTGACGGTTAAAATACTGAGATATTGATATAATGGCAAAACGTTGAGTAAATTTTTCCAATCAGCGGAATAGACTTGATATTGAGAGACAAAAGTGCCGTAAGCAGTATAGACTTCGCATTCAACTAGTATTTCATTAACAACTTTTAAGGCATAATTAGGAATCATGCAAAGTATTAAATGGAACCATTCAGGCATTTTAATGAGACCACTTGTTTCTGTAAGACCTGCTCTTTTCTCGAATAGCATGCCTGCGATCTCTTGTACCGAAAGCCATACAATAAAGCCGATTATCATAGCATTTGTTGGCTTTTTAAAGAATACTGATAACATCATACCGTATAATATTGCAGAGGCTGAATATGTAAGCATAATAACAAAGACTAAGCTTGGATTCGCACCTTTGAGTTGAGCGTTTGGAGTCAAACAAAACATCACAGTTAACAAAAGACATTGCACAGCCATTATCACAAAAGTATTAACGAATTGACTTCCATAATATATCCAATCATTCATTCCCATCAATCTAAGCATTTCTCTGGCTCTATTCATTTTTTCATCTACAATACCTTTTATTAATAATACAATCATAACAACAAATCCCAAAACAGTACAATATTCTATTGTCAATTGAAGTGTATTTAGTTTTCCAGTTCCGGGAAAAAATCTGCTGATTATACTAACTTGAAATCGTGGATGTTTTATGTATTTAGGGTAAGGAAATCTTCGAGCTCTCATTTCTCTAATTTCTGGTATCTGTGGCGGTCCGTCAGGATATAGCTGTTCGCCTAACATTTGCAAATATGCGTAATTAATCAGTACCTGAACTGCGATAAAGTTTTTCCTAATATAGTGATCAGCGTTAGGAAAAGGTCCAAAATCTTGCTTTTTAGGGAAAGGCTCCTCTTGTAATTCAAAGTCTCGTACTCTTAATGTATAATTAAGTTTGAGTGGCATCACAGTGTCGTTTCCAACTGGAAAACTTTGGATTTCTATATCTTTCAAGTCAAATATCACTCCAGCGATTGTTTCATTCTCTTGTAGACCGAGCAGTAATTTCTCCACTGAATCACTTATCGTAAATGGTATTTCCTTTTTGATTATTTGGTCCAATTCTTGAGCACTTTCAACACCTTTACAGTCTATACTTTCACTTAATCTGCTCATTAAGTTCATTGTGAATTCATTGACAGGTGTATATAATAATGTATAATAGGATCTTAATTGTTTACCAACAGGTACAGGTTTGTACCGAATCGGATCTTCAACAGTAGTGCCAGCCTTTCCACCAGAATTGGCGATTAAAGCGGCTGATGCTATAAATATTGGTAACATTATTTCGAAGAATGTCCAAACATAATGTCGTTTCCGAATTATTAAACATTTCCACAACAGTATAACAAATTGACGAACTTTAAGTGATTGAAACATTTTTTTAGATGAATGCTATGATCTTGAGATTCAATGACGAAATATTTTAAGGTTGAGAATACTGAGAGCTGTTAAGCTCGAAGAGTGAAACACTTTAGAGTCAAGACCTGCGATAAAAGATGAAATATTTTTGGTTAACTTTATGCCTAAAACGATAATAATTTATTATTTATTTGCTATATTAATCGATTAGAAGAGTCGATAACCCCTGAAAATAAAAGTTAACTTAATGTTCATAAAATGGACTGTGAGAGGAAAAGTAGGAAAATAAATAGCAAACAAATAACTATAAATCGTGAAAGTAATAACATATTTTATATAAAAATGACAACTGTTGTTACTCGACTGAACATTTGTTGCTTCTCTACGTGACTTTTCATTTTAAAATGTTAACACTATTATAACTTTTTCGTTTATTTTTCAAATTTTTAGTTCAAATTCAAGTTTAAGGATCTTTTGATCATCTTTTTATAGTTTATCTCAGACTTTAAACGAGTATCAGTTTTTTCTCGCAATAACAAAATTAATTAATTATGCCCTAATATTTTCATCAAATTATGAATGAATAATATTTCAAAGTAGAAAACTTTAGGAATTATTGCGACAGATATTTTCAAAAATCTATTTATTAATTGCCAATCGGATGTTACTCTATTTACAAATATTTATTATACAGGAATTCCTAATTGCCTTCATTAGAAACAAATAGTAGTATAGACTAGTATAAAGTTTAATTTGTCATTGACTCTAATGTTAAAAAATATAATTAACCTGACACAACATCATAATTAGCATAGTTTATGAGTTACTTTTTCAACTTGATCATTACAACACATATTTATCTATAAAATCTTGAAATTATAATTCCATTGCAGTTCTTATTATATGTAAAAATAATTTGCAAAATATAAGCTTGAAATTGAAATATCAATTTACTGAAGCTTTGATTAATTCATTCGATCAATTAATTTCATGTGCAGTTTTAGTTTGAGTAAATCAATTAATGTTTGGAAAATTATATAATTATTTCATTAATTAAAAAGCAGGAAAGAAACAAATAAATTATGATATTGTTTTAGAATTCAAATAATCAATTATATATTGATTATTGCCTTTTAGATAACCTAACGATTTCTTATCTAACCTTCTAGTTCGAAAGTATTACTTAATCTTTTTCAAATAATTGGTTACGCATTTTTCAGGACTCAATTAAGTAAATCTCAAAGAAACATATTTAAGATCATGAACCAGAAAATGCTCTAATTTTAGTCTATTTTAAAGTATATAAGAAAAATTCATAAACAGGATTAGTTTATTTTCATGAGATTCTAGACATACCTATCAAGTAATTAATTGAAAAAGCTAATGGAGTCAAGAGTTACATTTTTAATGTTTAATGGTTTAATTGATTATAACCTCAAGACTAATTTTCTACTTAATAGACTAAACTGTGAAACTGCTCATTAAAGAATAGTGACTCTACAGATAATTTCTCGATTTAAATTCAGAGTAGTGTATATTAAATTTTAATTAGAGTCCGGACCTTGTGATCATTCAATCAACAATTCGTTCTGAGAAAAATATTATTATAAAAATAATTCAATTTTAAAGTCGAAAATATTTTGAATGACGAAAACGAGACTCATTGCAGAATAAAGTACTTTTTAGTAACAAAATAGCATTAGATCCTATTCGATAACAAATAAAAATTGATGGCCACTAATAAATTCTAAGAATAATTATTACTAGAAATGATTTATAAGAATGTCAATAAAAAAATGAATATTATTGAAGTTGCAAAATATAAAATATCTAAACTCTCTATTGATTGATATTTTTAAAGATAACTTACAAATTGTTAATTCTTAGTATAATAGTGATGAGCATTATCATTTGCTTAGTGTTAAAGATCAAGGTAGCCATCAGTATATTAAGTCAGTATTGAGTAAGTTTCCAATAAACAATTTTTGGATTTTCCACTCGCTGTAAAATATAGTAATCCATGAAATAATTTATGATTTTGGTCTCAGAGTAAATAAAATGATTTTTAGTTCATTAATTTGTCATAATTTTATAGTATGACTGCATAGAAGCTGAACAAACTCGAAGTTTTTGCAAAAAAACTATGAGAACATTATTTATAAGTATTGTTATTTACGATATTGAAATTTACTAGAAATCGATAATAATAGGTATAAGAAATACTTATTATAAATAAGTTACAGAAATTATTTATTATACACCTTCAAAAGTTTTTATCGAGAAATCGAAGAGGATTCTAGAGATGTAGTAAAATAATAAATACTTTTTAGTATTCCTTGCAAGCAATAAAATAATAAATATGCAATAAATCAAGTCTAAAAAAGTTTGATTTAAAATACCTTGAAATACTTTAAACATATAAAATTTTTCAAAATCATGAATTTGTCGAAAAATAAAAATCTACGACTAATTTTATTAAGACAAGTTACTAAATATTTGATTGAAATTACGTATTCAACGATTGCTCAACTTATGTACTGTGAGAAAAATCTTCGAATTTAAGGTATTCAAAAAAATGATACCTTGAATCGAGCTTTGCAAAAGTTTTCAAGTTTATAAATACGAATATCAATAAATTGATTTGGAAAAAATATTCAGCACTTTTAATTTAAAACATGATTAAAATTCAATATGATTGCTAAATATAGCTCAATAGTATTTTTGATGGAAAATTTTATGCTAAAATTTATAAATAAATTTGAATTAAAATATTTCTTTCATTATTTATTGGTAAATAAATTAAGTTTATATAAATTGCTAGGCTTTGGAGATCTTGAAGTCATTTGAAAAATTGGTTCTCATTAACGAACTAAAGTAAATATTTAATCAGCAATTTTCAAGTTTAAGTTATATTGTCATCGTTTCGCTTAAATGAATATTTAAGGATAGATTGAATTGAAATACCTTTATTCATGTCTTCTTCACACTATTCAAACAGAGTTTTGATGAATTGTCGAAATGAACACAACAAAACATTTGAATAAAATATAGCAATTTAGGAAACATAACGGATGCTTATGAAAAATGTTATCGCGAATCATAGATAGTGTTAAACCCATTGAAATAAGCTCTCAATACTTATTGAGTAATGAAAAACATTTTTTATAATGAACTACTTTATTATTATTACGTAATATAAATATAATAAAAATTAATGTGAATAATTTTTTTCGAGTATAACATCACTTAAAGCCCTAAAAAATTTGAGAATTAACTGCAACATACAGTTCAAGTACTATTCCATTGACTTTTATGCAGGAAAAATTTGACAGAACTATCATTCATTTGATTTAGATTTTTTCAGCCCTAATAAAGGAAAGCGAATAACACGTTAATTTGCTCATTAAGACTACTATCTTATACTTAACTTTTCATAAGTTCATCGCATTATATAGTTATGTAACTTATATTTCAACCGTATTATTACGATGACTAGTATTGGAATTAGTTTAATATTAATTCATTTTACTTATTATAATAACAACTAGATTTATTGCTAAAGCAGTGATTTTTCACTATACTCCAAATGAGTTACAATTTATTCTATTAGTTTTAGGGCACGAAATGTGTGCCACTTTCACTATAATATTTCTCTTAACTAATTAATAAAAAATTATCGAATTATTTTTATTGATATTGAACAAAATGCAATGCATTCCTTCAATAGAGATTTTTCGGTCACGTGGTCAAGAAATTCAGTTAACACAGCATTGTTTTGCATAATAAATAAAAGATTAACAATACTAGAAGAAAAATATTAAAGTGAAGTATATTTATTATTATTATTATTATAAATAATCTGTACTGTAATTTTGTGCTATTAGTGTTGTAATCTATGCTTTTTCTCTTCCTGTCTCATGTGTTAACTTCACTTATTTTTCAATTTGATTTTTTTGTCTCGAATCAGACTCATTCTCAAGAGAATAGAAAGTATAGAAAGCAGCTTAACTTTCATCAAAGGTTAATCTTTTATTTAAATAGATTTGTAGATAAAGCTTGATTCGCAATAATAATAACTCTATAACATGAGAAAGCCCTTAAGTTATTTTGATTTGAGTTTATGATTGCATCTGCATTTTGTTTGACAACCCTTTAAATCGATTTTCTATTTCTTTTCAACTCTTTCTACAGTAAACCAGTGCTCTGGAATTTTCCATTTGAGTTAAAAGACTCAAACTTTTGTTAAACTATATTCTAATGTACAAATACAACACTACTTATATTTGAAACACTCTCATTTGAAATCAAAAATTTCTGAGCGTAACCCACTTTAAGTCCGGTTTTCGAAAGTGCATTAAAATATATTGATTATCTTTGGCTTAATCTTAAGTTCCCGTAACGAAAAATGTTGATAGAATTATTACTTCAAACAAAAATTTACTTTCACTTATTTTTTATTTCTAGTCATCAAGTTTTTCCCATTCAGAGATTATTTAGACTTTTCGGAAAAGTTCATTTAATTTAATTAAAACTTTTCCAATATTTTTCATATAGAGAAATACAATCAAAGCTGACACAAAAAATGCTTTGTGAGCATTAAGAGCATAATAGACATGAGTATTAACAAAAAAAATAAAATTCTATTAAGAAATAATAAAACTTGAACTCACCTGAAAACTGAATGGGAAAAGTGAACTAAACATTATTAATATTATGTTATGCGAATCGACCACATGGTTGACACAAAACTACAATTCGTTATAAAAGTATAACTTGAAGAGTGGTTTTTCAAAAATACTTAATGCAAAACCAAAAATATCACACATCAAAAATTATTTCACCCAAACGTGTCGTTAAGCATAAAATTTATAACTAAATAATTTATAAAATTTTGACTCCAAAAAGAAGGGAGAGTTAGATAGAGAGAGAAAGACAACTTTCACTATTAATTGATAAAATATAGTGATCAGCACACAGTCAGCTTCAACTATTAAGAAAAGTGGTTTTATTTGAAAAGCTGTCTACCATAAGCTTAATACCTGCCCACTCGCCTTGTAGTGAGACTTTCGAGAAAAGTTAGGTTTTGAGTTTTGCTGCAAAGTTTAGTAGTGAATCGCCTGTAAATACATAGCCTGTAAATACATACTTCCTTGTCTTGTGAAGAATCCGCCGCAAGCTATTCAGCTGATAATTATTCAGTAAGTAAAAAGAAATTATTACTTTGGAAAAAAGTAAGTTTCTGTGCGAGTCAAACAATTTAGTATTAGTTTTTTCTTTTATAATTTAGTATTTTTCTATTATTGTTAAGTTCGCTTCAATTTTAACAATAAGTTATTAAAATGACAACAATTACTTTTCTCTATAAAATTCCGATAAGTATTTAATTATTTTCCAATTATCGTGTCTTTTGATAATAAATTTTGAAATAAAATATAATTTTCCATTCTTTGGATGAATACATTTAATCATTATTATGTAATTGAATATCTATGTGTAATCGGGATTAATTGAACTTATTTTATTCTTTTCTATGAATAGTAATTGAATTTTTGTATTTCTCAGTTTTTATTGCAATTTTAATGGCATAAACATTAAAAAATATAATTAATGTGGTTTTTAAACTTTAGTAAATACTTATTCTTTCTCTAATGAACACAAATAAATAATGAATTCGCTAATGCTTTTCAGAAAATGATTATTGTTGAGAAATTTATTCATAGATGTAATGAAATGGAAAACTTAAAGATTGCATGTGAGAGATGTTAGGAAATTGTTCCCAAAAAAGCTTTAAATAAAGTTAATTATGAGATCATGATATGATGGATCATCAGAAACTTCTCACTATTGTAACTATTGAAACATTGATAAATAAAGCGATTTGAGGGTACAATTGACATGAAAATAGTTATAGCCTTGAAATCATTTGATGATATAAGAAAAAATCATATTGAAAAACAAGATCCTATTTTCTAGATTGAAAATTGAAACTCGGCAAAAAATCATTACAATCAAGGCTGTAATTTCTCGATGCCTTGATTTTTCGAATCCTTTCGGCAATGTTTGCCATACAATAGGTAAAGGTTGGCATATAATTAAGTTTAAACAGATATTTGATCATTATGGCTGTCATTGTAAGCCATGGCAAATAATAAACCATAATTTCTTTCAAACACTTTTTCTCAATACCCTTACTTTTCATTAAATATCTTAAGATCAATGCATAATTATTATATGAAAAAATCTTTTGATAAAATATTCTCTTCTTAAACTTGAAATTCCCTTAATTTTTAATCAAAGTTTGATCAATAAAAGTCAAATTTAGTGATTTCATCATCAAATTTGATGAGAATTTTCCATAATCTTTAAAATAGTGAATTCTGAACCTCCCCTTATATGACAGATGAAACTTATAAGAAATTATCAGTTGTGCATGACTTAAATTCGTTATTAGCTTTATATTAAGAATTTTTGGAAGCATTTCTTCCACAATTAAAATAAATTTCGAGTCTATTACTATCATTATATTTTTAAGTCAACAGTTCAAATGCGCTCAAAGAATTCAAATTCGATATTTAATATATTTTTTTAACTAATTAGCTGTTTTTCGATTAATGTTCGTGACTAATATTTTTATCTTATAATCGCAATTAAACTGAACTCGAAATCTATGAAATATTCTTGAAAATTTTCAATAATTATATGTTTCATAAAATCAAAAACTAAAAGCTTTATGTATTGCATTGAATTTTTAACCAAAATTCAGTATTTAATTAAGAAGTTCTGCTCTTTTCATTGAGATAATGATTATGATCAAAGTCATGTTGGGGTTTTGCAGAATCACTTCGAAATGTCTTAATTCATGATGTCTACACCATGTTTTACTACCATAATTCTTTTGATTTTCAAAATGATTATTTCAGTTTTTAGAAATTTGTTGAAAACATTTCCGTGAATTTATCCACCATAAAGGCATGCATATAAACTATCACAAACTTCTTACGGCTGACTTTAAGGGGGAAAAACAAGGGAAGCTGACTCGCACAAATAATTTCAAAAGTAGTTAGAAATTAGAACTTATTCTATTGAATAGATTTTAAAAACTAATATAATAAAATTTATTCACTGAAGAGTTTTTATCACTTTGAAAATACAATTTATGCAATTCGTATAAAATCAAATGCAAAGCACCCTTAAAGTCTATTAAACATGTTAGAGGATTAACGGACATTAAATAGCTTTCGAATAAAGGTTAACCATAACTTCTTTTCATTTTCATTCTTTTCCATATTGAAGTTCTTTAATGTATGAATAATTCATTTTACTCTATGAAAAATTATAAATAACAGGATTTCAATTAAATATTTATTGGTGATTTTTCTATAATTGAAAAATGGGATAATCATTTTGACAATCAGAATATTAGTGTAGTAAAACAAGGTTTAGACATTTTGAGTTTAGACATTTCGAAGTGTGGCCGGTTTTGCAGCTATATTATCATGACTTTCAAACGTCCAAATGTGTAAGGCTTTGAAAATCTTAAATTGATTTAATCTTTTAATAAATTATTAACTTTTTAGAAAAGTTCAATATTTTCTCTTATTATTGTCAACATTTTGATTGAAAATAATACTCAGAACTTCTTTCAATTTAACTCAGCTTAAAATTAATCTTATCTTAACCCGAATAGGGGTTGATTTATAATAACTTACTAAGTGGTGATGTTAATTCAGAAACTTAATATAAATCTTATCCTTAGAGTAATTAAATGCGAAGTAGGACTAGAGCTCAAAATAAAATGATTCATTAAACAGGTGACCAATTTATTAAATTGTCGACAATTTATTCTCCTTTCCAGAAGTTATCGCTAGATTGACATACCTATAAACCCATATGACACCCAACTTGAGAGTCATTTTATATCAATTAATTAAAATTCTATTACAATTATAGCGCAATTTTCTCTGTACTACAAAAATTAAATTACATTTAATTTCCTTTATTTCATATTATTCCATGAGTAGTTTTAGATGTACTCAATCTTAATATAAGAAGGATTTCAGCATTAAATGGTTGATAATTTTATGCTTCTACGAACTTTCAGCGACGAATTTTCAGCGAACGAACTTTCAGCGACGAACTTTAAGCGAACGAACCTTCAGCGCCAAACTTTCCGCGCCTGAACTTTCAGCGCCGAATTTTCAGCGACGAACTTTCAGCGCTAGAATTTTCAGCGAGTGATTTTTCAGCGAATGAGTTTTCAGCGCGTTCTTTATTATCGCCGAACTTTCAGCGCAGAAAATTTCAGCGAATGTCATTCAATTAAATATTTTT
>JAQFXV010000636.1:0-19727 GCA_034694065.1 Camisia spinifer
AATAAAGCAAACAAGACTTTATTTTTAAAATGATTGAAAAAAGTTTCGAATCAGTTTCATTCAATTATGTTTAGTTTAAAACTACTTTTATCTTAAAATGTTTTGATTTATATTAATTTGGCTTCTTTTGGATTCTATCGTCAGTTACAAATCAGATAAAAGTGTCACCTAATATCAACTCTTCAATCGCCGATCAGTGAATGTATGATAAGAAAACTTTTTCTATACAGGAATACTCGGGAAGTGTGCAATTAATTCCTCAGTAATTTGTGTATTTGATTTATTAAAAAAAGTTTAAGTAGAAATAATTGTTGAGTTTATCGAAGTTATGATGATTTGTAGCTCTTTGAAAAACACATTTGTGAGAAGACACCCAAAATTGGTTCATTTAATGCTTATCGACGCAAGACTTCCTCACTTGTGTGCAGTTTACGTAAAAAAATGTTTAAAGAATTGTTTCTAGACTTTAAACAGTGACTTAAATTGACATTGCATTGAAAAAAGGTAAAAATTGTAATTCAAATAATCATTGCTGTTTGAAATGACGAAATGTTGTGCCTCTTCTATTCATTCGCATCATTTGTAATGTGGGTGTTTTGTAGTCGTTTTGTCAGCTCTATTAATACTACCAGTTATAATAAATCAAGTGTTAATCAACTTAATCATGATATTGATTACAAAAACTTCGACAAACCTCCTATTAATGATGGTTTTAATTCAAGCTATGCTAACAGAAACACTACTAATGATGACCTAAGTGTCAGTTCTGCTCAACAACTGTCTTGGATAAGGACTAGTAATGGTGATTATGCTAATCAAGGTATCAAAGGTAATGTCAATTTTAATCACCCTTACAGTGTGAACATTACTAATAATAACAGAAACTCAAGTATAATTGTGAACAAATTGTTGAATATTCTGAATAAAAATCACAACAGAAGAGAAGATGATTTAGGACTTCCTCCAGATATTGCTAATGAATATATAGATACTGTGAACCCACCGAAATTCAGAATTCCAGTTCAATACACACCTACATATTTGACCTCATCGTCTGTCTCACCATTGGGTTCATACTTGAATCGTAATCGAATATATGCCGGCAGTTCTGTCATATCGACTAAAATGAATTATTCCAAACCGTTGAAGTCAAACGATTTACCGCGTAATACAGGTATTGATCTCGCGATTTTACTCAAAGCAGAATTAGATGCAAAGAAGGCTGAACTCGATATGACTCAAACTTATACAACGGCACCCAATCTGTTTGCACTATTGCCCGGAGTCATCAAAACAGATAATCCTTTTTTAGAAAGTAATTACAAAGCGCCAAATCGAGTCAGAATCAGTACTCTTAGGCCTTTTGTAATAGCAGCCAATAATCTAAATAATAATCACAACAAAATCGCACCCTTTGTGTACACCGAAGGCCTCCCTCTCAGAGTGAGCAGTCCTTCATCCAAACCAACAATAGCTATAACAACACCGCATAGTATTAGTATAATATCGATTACAAGTCCCACAAAATTAGCTATTTTAAGATCAAGCACTACAATAAGACCGGTTCATAATAGAGTCAAAATAAAACCATTGATCAGTACCAGCACTACAACTACATCAACAACAACAACAACAACAACAAAGATACCGACTATATCTATATCAACAACAATTGCCAATAATGGTAAACAAAACAAAAGCAGTGACTGGTCGTTGAGGGTTAATAACCAATCTATTGAGGACTCAAATGAATCAAATGAATCAAATGATTCAAAAAATTTAATTACGGGAGTAGTAATTGATAAGCAAAATCAGTCACACGAACCTTTCATTACTGATAATACATTGAATTATAAAAATAATAAAAATAATAAAGTAATTAATGATGACTACGAACGGGAAACCAATTCATTGAATAAAACAGAATACACTGACTTTGATTATGCCGACAATACGGCTCTCAATCCTAACTATACAGTACCGGATGGTTTCTCTGATCATTCCGTACCTAATTATAGACTAACCACAGAAAGATTGGCTTATATTCTGATTGGTTCGTGTTGTGCTCTCTCTATTCTATGTCTTATTGTGGTCGCGATGTCTGTAAGATGTCGTGATATGTGTGACGAATACCGTTCGTGGAAAAAAGCAGAAAAAGCAGCCCTTCGTTGGCAAAGACATCAGTATAGACTGGCTCATCATCAACAAGATTTGTCACGATATTTTCGCACTTCAGTGGAGGCAAACCAAGAATCAAATACAAGGCCAGTGAACGGTCAAATAGGTTCAGCTCCGGCTCCAATGTTTGGGCCGACGTGTTGTCATTGCATTAACTGTTCGTCTTCGTGGCTGTTTCGCGATGTCAACAAAGTTGGCAGAGACTGGTGTTGTCAAAGAGGTTATTATCACCCTGCACCACGAGGAAAGCTACCATTTGGAGCCGCCTCCAGTGTCAATACATTTATGCCAAGATTTGCCAACAATACTAACAATAACTATTGTGATGATGAAGAAGACACGGACTCTTTAAATGCTAGTGAGCTTATAGATAATCATCATATAAGTCATCACACTAGACAAAGAGACCACAATTTCAGTGAAGGTCCACAGTCTCCTTCGGCCAATTCAAGACCAACTCATAATTCCCGTCATCAGCAGCTGAGAAGAATAGCTCAGCCAAACGGTAACTCGGGTTGGATTCATTCGTCTGAATTAGTCGACGAATTACATAAAAAACACAGTAATATAAATCATATTTCACGCGATCAATTAGATCAACAAAATTTGAATAATTTTAGAACACGTAATCGACAGCATTTCAATGATAATGTTGTCGTTTGGAATAATAATGATGAGAGACTTATTTGATTAATCAGTTTTAGTTCTAATAGTTTTCAAATTTTGTAATACAAATAGTTTTGCAATAAATAACACTTCATTAATAAGATTTAATCGCACAATAAATGATAGTTCAAGTTATCGTTATATAGCGTCAAAATTAAGTACTTTTCAGAATACTAAATAATTAAAAAGAAACTTAGCTTTAAGTTAGAAAAGTTGCAAATTTTTTCTAGTAAGTTATATATCTTTCTAAATGATATTCATTTATATTTTCTCACTTACAGTCGAATTTGTTGATTATAAACACTATTAAATGATAATTATATACTTTCCTATAAGTTATTAGCGATTCTAAATTGCTTTTTAAGTGAATCCTTTTTTTATTTGTTTCCGTATTTGAAAGTTTATTCAAAATTTCAGATTTAACTTTTTCTCGTGAAAATACAAAACTGAAAAACTAAAGTTTATGCGCATCAGTAATGAGAATAATTAGATTTGAGTAATTAAATTAGTTTCGAATGAATTGATTCGAGCAAAAAGTTATGACTTATGGAAATTACTTGAATTGCATGCAGTTTTCATTACTTTTCTCGAACTCGAATAACTGAGAATTTGAGATAATTTGTGATGAGATTATCAAATGAATATTTTTCGAAATACTTAAGATTTTTTAGCCATTAAATTTTTTTTCTGAATGTGTTATATGAAACTTTTGTAATTCGAGTTATGCTAAAAAATTTACGCATTGATAACTTCATATAATACGTGTTCGACTGTAATTGAGTTCAAACGAAAAACAAAACTAAACAACAGAATGAAACTTAATTAAAGAATTTTCATTATATTATCGTTTATAGAAAGAAACGTAATTCTCTGATCCGAGCGTTTGAGGTGTTCAGCCATCCGTTCAAAAAGGTTAGTTTTGGTCATTTTGAAAGATAAAACCGGTAGTTATTCTAGAAAACAATGCATTAAAATACAAAACAAGCTTCTAATCAATAATAACTTTAAACTTCTTATAACTTTTCACAAAATCGATTAATCAATGTTTAAAGCATTGTTTGAATTTTTCCTTTAATTTTAAAACTTGATTATTTCTTTCAAAAAATAGTTTGTTTTATTGTAAGAATGATTTTGAACAATCAATTTATGTAAAAGAGAACACATTATTGTTTAAATGATTATAATCCGAAGCAAACGATTGATTGACATGCGATTCAGATCATGTATTCACTCAAAGCATTTAATGTTCAAATTCAATAGCAAATGATTATAACCTGAGATTATAACTAAACTATAGTTGAAGTGAAGTCGCGTGCCTTAAATGTATACTAAAGGAAATGCATTAAATATGTGTCACTTTTATTAAGGAAATCAGTCGACTTATTTTGAAACTCTGTCATTATCAATGCCATGTTCACTAAAAGATAGTTCTCAATATAATTTTTAGACTTTGTGATTATTTATTCTATTGTCACACTTTCTTAATTATAGACTAAAAACTTTATTTTAAGGTGGAGTGTAATTATAGAGATTTAGTCAATTTTACACTTCTTTAACTTTTTTGCTCAATTAATTGTTTCAATTCTCAATAATTGTTACAAATTCTCTCAACACATTTTATAAAATATGCCAAAACTGCAAAATATTATATTTTAGAAATTATTAAAAGCTATAAATCAACTTCAATTTAATTGAAATGATTCGATTCGAAATATTTAATTTGAAGTCGAAATCTTTTTTCTTATACTATACAAAATAATTGAATTTTCTTAAAGATCAAATTATTTTATAAATATTTTCAATTGACACATAAGTAGTATAAGATTTATATCAAATTAAATGAGCATTTAATCAGAAAATAACTATTAATTAAATAATTTATTTGCAAAAAAGGCTCCGATAAAGTCTGACATTTGAAAAATATCGATTAACCTTTTAATTGATAAATAATCATCTCTTGACTTCAGAAGATTGAGTAATCATTTATTTCATTAGTTATCATAATTTGATATCTCTTTTCATTAAACTGGAAAATTGTTGAAAGTCATTGCATTATTTTAATTGAATAAATCTAAATCTGTCCTCAAAACTAAATTATAAACATTCAATAGAATTCAATTTATATTAAAGCTTTTGTATTAATGCCTATTAGAAAATGACACACATTTATTGAATGGCACAAATCTGATGAACTTTTCAATTAGAGTAAAACTTTGTAATGCATTAAAATAAATCGAAGAAATTGAATGCATGCTCGAGAATCTCATGTAATACTTGTGATATATTTGAAATAATACTATGATTAAGAGAAAAGGTGCAAAAAGTTGAAAATACATTATTCATTGGACAATATAGTATGAAAAATATCGTTTAGGAAGTGTATCAAACTAGAGGATTGTTAATGCATTTCAGATAAACCATTAGCTCTTATCATATACTTTAATCATAACTTCATCAAGATTTTGATGATAATAATTTTCTTAAGGCATTTATTTGACTGAAAATTGAACAATTCTAGTATTTAGTATTTTCAAAATATGTCACAACTGATTAAACTTGAACAGATCAAAATTCTGATTGTACAGAGACATCAATTAAATAAATAATTCAACTTATTATTATTCTTTTCTAGATTTATGTCATCTATGGAAATAAAAATGGCAAATATTCATGACTTTAAATTTGAAATTCTGTAAATAAGGATAACGTCATATGAAAAACAAACTGATATTTGAAAACAGTTCAAAAACCTAATCATAAATAATAATTGAAGAGTTCTGTACAATAACAGCTGCAGTTATAATAAAAATACTTTTTCTTAAATATTAAACATAGCATTAAAGCTGAAACTATGGTATATTTTGCATTAATTTATATGTTACATGTGTTGGAATAGTTTCATTTCTTTTATGCACTCAAATAAAGAATAATGTTTGATATTTTAGAATGTTTATTTTGGAAGTATTAACAGTTTTTTGTTGGAACAGTTGTTCACTAAATATTATTTTGTAGTTATTTCTGAAATAGATATACATTAACAAAAAACATGATGTTTTTCAAAACAAACTTTGAAACAAATTGAAAAGTCATACTTTGTAGAGTTTATAATTGAATGTTGAGTTTGTGAAATGGATACTTTGGGCTGTTATTATGTAAATTTGATATACCGGTTAATTTTGTTTTTACCTAAAACATCATTTTTTATTTTCAAGTGCAATAACTATTTCAATTTTCCGATCATATTATATGTGCCAATATGTTATCGAATATCAAAAATATCAAATTCATGCATTATTTTATGGAATTATTGTAAATATTCAAATAGGTTTATGTAAAAATTTTAATTCTATTTCTGATTGATTTGATGATCAGAATGTTGTTTAATCTGTTAAGCATTGATGGCATGCCATAACTTTGATAATGGAATAAAATGTATTAATCATTTTTTCTTATAAACATTTGTAATTAATAGATATGAAAAAGAATTGTATAATATTTGGTTTGAAATTATATAAACTTCAAATAAATTCATTCAATTAGGGATAAAACATATAAGGGCTAGAAAATTGGGGAAACTTTAAATTGAAATCAGGAATCAGAAAATTAATCCAAAGTTTGCGGAAAATTGAGGGACAGGATTGAAAATTGGGATTTTTGGGTAGAAATATCTATATGTAAATGGTCGAGAGGCACCTTTGAAAGTTTTATGCTTAGCTTAAAAAGTGCTTCAAAGTTGAAAAGTAATAAGCATTGATATATTACCTATATTATAAAACTTTCAAAGGTGCCTCTCGACCATTTACATATAGATATGCTCTCGTTATTCAACTTATTTCTTTATATTTTTACAAATATAGAAACAGATAGATTTCTGATAAGTAAACGTTCTGCATATCATTTCATAGTTCATCACATTTACAACACAAATGTTATGTGAAATGAATATCTATTAATTTTTATTTCGTTTATTTCTTTTAATCACAACTGAGACAAAAGCCTTAAACTAATTATTTTTTATACATTTGAGAATCAATACTCATTTTAATTGTCAGACTTCACGCTATTAACGAATAAATAGACCATTAAAACCTTGGAATCATTAAGTCATCATTAGATAAGTTGTCCTCTTTTTTATCAAACTTTTCAGATATCTATTAATGAGGACTTTTTTTAATAGTTGATTCCATGAGAACTGTGAACTTGAGATATCTTTATTCTCAAAATCAAATTAAAAAATCAACATTCAATAAAACATAATTAGAAAATTCGAAATTTCATTAGAGAAGCAAAACTTTATTTAAACTCGAATTAATACTAAACAAAAAACAATCAAAAATCACGACTCCATTCAAAAATTAATAAAAAGTCTTCACATTTTATTTGCCAATGAATTTAATTCAAATAAAAAGTTTTAACATGAATGCCATAAATCAAAAAATCTATAAAATTTATCATTCATTCACTTTAGAGAAAAGGTTTCTATTTATTTAATTGTGGGAAAAAACTAATGAAAATCGATTATTAAATGATTAAATTTCTCTAAAATTGTTGTTACAAAACTATTACCCGTTATATAAAACAATAACATTATTAAACTAAAAAGTATTGTCAAATAGTAATAATAGTCTGGACGGGATTGTATTGTTTAAAGTTTTATTACTCATCATTATTTAGAAGCTATAAAATTGAATAAAACTTAAGACTATTTGAGTCAATGCTTTCCTTTGACTTTTCTCTTTTCGAGTAACCTATTATTACTTGTGTCCAAATTTTTAAGATGAACACTAGAATCGTAATCAACTCTCATTGTACGTAATGCTTGAGTCATTTCTTCTTGAACTTCAGGCCATTGTTCTTGATCTTCACGCAATACACGAACTGAATGTAATGGTGTTTGAGGTACTTCTGCGTAGCGCTAAATCACCAAAAATTTATTCTCTATTAATTATCTTTACGTTAAATCATTTTTGTTCAAAATTCAATGTTATCTCATGTTTCTTAGAAAATATTTTCCATCTAAAAGCTATTCATTGATTCAAAATTGTTTTCCCACTCGTCTTATGAATATTTCCAGAATTTAATTTATGTAAATATTATTAAAAAAAACTTCAGAACACAATGAAAACTATTACACAACACTTTTATTAGCGAATAATGATATGCTATTCATTTATGTTTAGAATTATTTGTAATTTTGCTTATTTATTGGGAAAATAAGTTCCCTGAAAATGAATATAAGGAATCTATTATTGGAATTCTCGATTAATGCAAATATTTCTCAACGAAAAATCCCGTTGTTTTCATGAGATGGTTTTCACAAGACTGAAGAGTGAAATTCAATGCTATAATTGCTAGTAATGTAATGTATGGCAGCACTTATTCAATGTAATTCGCGAATGGTTTTAAGAATATTGAAAGTTTGACATAAGAGCCAGTCAACTAAAAATAGTTATCAAATACTCATACTATAAGTATTTAAAGAATTTTGAGACTCACAGCAATCCAATTGTGTCGCATCATATTTTCGATCGTTAATCGTTGTGAAGGATCTGTCTTTAATAGACCTTTTATCAGATCCTTAGCTGAAAAATAAGATATTAATTTGAATTAAAGATTAATAAATATATTTTAAAAGGTTTTACAACACAAGTGTCAAACTGTTTGCAACTTATTGTTTAGTTCTAACGCTCAAATAATAGTCTTCTAATGATAACAAAAGTAAAGGTAAGTGTGTGTTAGCACTCATTCAATATAAGTTAACCCAGAGTTGAGTTAACCTAATCTTAAAGGTAATCGTGAAGTACAACGATAGAGACACTGAAATATTGCAGTAAAACCTATTGAGCATATAATATACTGACCATCTCGTGAAACATGTCTCCATTCAGGGTCAGGAAAGTCGTACTGTCCGGCTCTGATCCGTTTTTTCATACCGGGAGAAATGGCTAAACCATGATTACTATAGAAAGGCGGATAACCACATAATAATATATACATTATCACTCCTAAAGACCATAAATCGCTACATAAAAACAAAATCTGTTATCAGCCAAAAATTTTTGCTTTCAAACCAAAACTTTAATCAATACCAGCTTTTATCATATTTTTCAGGTCCCAAAACTTCTGGCGCGACATAATATGGTGTATAACATGGGGTTTGTAGTGATAATTGATTTGAAGTTTCTTTAGCGAACCCAAAATCAGTTAACTTAAGAATCCCTGAACTATCATTTTTTGTGTATAAAAGATTTTCTGGTTTAACATCTCTGTGAGCGATATCCATAGCGTGAAGATAAGCGACTGCTTTGCAAATATCGTGCATTATTTCTGCGGCTTCTCGTTCTGTAAAAGCATTTTCAGCTCTGTCTTGAATTTTTTGAAAAAGTTCTCCGCCTTCCATACTATTAAATAATTGATATAATAATGAAATAAAGTGGTATTTAAGTAGAATTATATGAATTGAATACCACTCCATAACAACAAGTATGCATTTGTGTCCTCCATAAGTGTTTTCATAGACATCGTGTACATTAACAATATGTTTACAACCACTGGCTCTGTAATGGAGTTCTACTTCTCTGCGAGCTTTGGCGCTGTCGCGTAAAACCTACCAATAAATTAAAAATAAATATTTAGTCTATTTTTCCAAAACTTCATATTCAATTTCTTAACGCCTTTTGCCAGCGTTAAACTTAAGTACTCAAAAGTCTATAATTAACTTCTTTTAACTTACAATTATAGTCCTCTTAACAACTTCTTAAGAATTAAGGCAATCAAATGTTTATTTATCAAAGCATTACTAGCTATGTATACCTTTCAAAACTACATCAAATATCAAACTCACGATAACATATTTTCTTCACATTAAATTCATTTGAATAATAGGTTATTAGAGTTTACAAACATTTTTAGTCATTTGAAAAGACAGTACTTTCATTATTCGCATTTATTTCAATCAATAATTCCTTATAAAGCTTTTTTAAATTGAAAATTAATAATTCACGTTTCACTGAATTCATGTCAGCATATCTTTGACTAATTTTATTTCTTGAAAAGAAAACTGATTTGTTTTGAAAGCTTTGGAAATCCAACAAAACGGATGATTGAAAAAGTTTCTATTTTTGTACTTCTAAACCGTATTAATAATTTTGAGCTGAGATCTCGATCGAGATTTACATTAAGTTTCAAGAGTTAATACTCTCAAAAATACTGACTTAGAATTTAATAATAAATTAAATTTTAATCAATTTAAAAGACAATTCTTAAGCTGACAAACAAAATATAATGTCTACAGAATTTGAAAAATACTTATCAATTCTCAATTAAATCCGAGAAGAAGTTGATTACTATTATTGTGTAAATTTAAATGATTATAAATTGAAGTTTTATTCAAATTCAGATTATTTATTGTTGAGCAAAATTCTTGATGAGTTTATACCTTATAATTAACAAATTACTGATTTTCAAACAAAAGAAATTCAGTAATAATTATTGTGCTTTTTCTAGTGATTATAAGTTTTTTTGAAAGTGCATAAAATATGGATTAAAATGCAAAAGTGATGCAATGACAAAGCGAAACGAATAATGTTTAGCAAAATATACGAGAATTGAATAAAGCATTGCTTATAAAAACCAGTTTATGAAATAAATGATTATTAATGTGAAAGAAAAGCATGACTCAGAAGAGTGATTGACATTTATTATAATAGATACAATTTAATTAAGAGATATGCGTTGCGAACAGTGTTGAAAAATTTTCTATTTTAATCAGCAAAAAATTATATTAAACTAATTTTTTCCTAAAAAAATAGTTGAATAACAAAATGTTTTAATTAAGCTTCAATTTTCACTATTTTAGACTAAAAAAATACAGCTTTAATTATTGAAGTAATGGTAATAAATGAGAGATTTCAATAACATATCATTGATTTAATTTTTGCTGTAATCACTATCAGAGTATAATTAAGAGAGAATATTGTGAAATGAGACTCAATAATGGAAAAGATAAAGTTCACTATTAATTAAGGCATAGGATAGAAAATGAAGTTATAATATAAACAATAAGTTAAGCAATCATTGATCAGACAATTAAATTTTGATAACATTTTCAATGGTTTGACAAACAGATAGTATTTAGAGGTAAAGTAATAATTATGAGCATTAGATTCTATGGAATTGCAAATAAACGTATGAATTAATAGAGAGTCAAATCACCAAATATTAGCCAACAGTAACATTATCTAATAGTTTATCAGAACAGTAATTAAGGCTTCAATATTGGGGTTATTGTAGTGTTGTTTCGATTGTCGAAATCGAGATCAAAACTTACAAAATCATTTCGATTATCGAAATTGAAATTTTTTCTCAAAATCCAAATCGAAATACAATTGAAATAAAAAAATTTCTCAAAAGTGAAATTCAAATATAATTGAAATGAAATACTTTCTTAAAATTGAAATTAAAATACAATTGAAATGAAAACGTGGAATCGAAACATCATTAGTTTATTGTTGATATCCCTGGTATTTCATAAGCATATTCATCATTCTTTAATCATTTTAATCACAATTCAAGGCTAATGATATCAATTAACACAAATTATGAATTTAAACTATAATTGAGAAAATTTGATAAAAGTTTCAATTTTAAAAAACTGATGCTTTGAAAGAAAATTGAATTATATTTGAGAGTATCTATAATTTGTTGATTAGTTTATTTTGAACTATTTGTTTGCATAGATTGAATGTTGAAGTATTTGAAATCGTCAATTGAATAGTCATAACAAATGATTGGCTTATTTTAAATCTCAACTCATGTTTAGACTAATCTTTCAAATCAATCATTCTATCGTTAGCTTAACCTTTGATTATCAACTTATTAAGTAAAGAAACAAAATATTATTTCATTGAGTTTAAAAAATATCTTTAAATATGGCTCAAAATCCATATATTTATCACTATAGAGAATAAGCAAATATCATATCATTGAATATTTTGAGCTCAATTTTCCTCAAATTATTCGACAATAATATGCATTATTTTCTATATATTTTGTCATTATATTCATAATGAATAGACATTTAAGATTGTTTTCGTTCATATTTTGCAAGCTTTTAAATAAGGAAGTTTTGAAACTAAGTTTCAATTAATTGACTTTCATTTATATGTTCATCAAATTCAATGATAAGTCATTTGATTCTTGTTTAAAACATGAATCATTTGTTTGAAATCTATTGAAGGTTTCATTTAATTTAATCAAAACTTATTCACTTTCAATCATATAAATAGATATAAAGCTGTTTTCAGTATTTTCTGCACAATTTTCTTAATTATGTCTGAATTGCGGTTTAATTTGATACTGAATTTTGAGTTTCTAGATATCGATGTTTTATATTTTGATGGAATAAATAGCGAAAATGTGAAAGCAATCGATAGACATAAAAATTACTAAAAATTTTAGGTCTCATTTTCAAAGCATGAAAACCGCAAAACTTTTGTCAATAGTTTGAGAATAAGCTAAAAAGCTCTCTCTCTCTCTCGCTCTCTCTCGCGCTCTCTCGCGCTCTCTCGCGCTCTCTCGCGCTCTCTCTCGCACTCTCTCCTCTCTCTCTCTCTCTCTCTCTCTCTCTCTCTCTCTCTCTCTCTATTTTTGCTATTTTTGAATGAACTTAAATGCAAACAATTGATAAATAGTTAATAAACAATAAAATAGAAATACCTTAAGAGCAAATTTTTGTCCATTAATTTTATGCCAACACTCGACAACTTTTCCATTAATACCCAAACCTAATACTTTTTCAGTAATGCGATAATCATTAATAATGGGCACTGTTTTTGCCTTAAAAACTCTTTGAGACATAATTTTTCAAAATTTATTTTTCACTCAAATGTTGATCAATAAATCTTAAAGTCTTATCAATAAGTTATTCAAATGAATAATGAATTGAAAACTTAATAATATGTTGTAAAATAATCGATGATTTTAGTTACACCTCTTTATGAAATATGGGATTTAGTACTAAATAAGACTATTTTCCCGAATAGTATTAGTATTTCTATTACTAAAGTAAGTGTTGAGCAATGCTATGAGTGTAGTGTCGATTCAATGACGAAAATAAGACACACATTACATCACGTGTTCATTGAGTTGTGTTAACTATAAGACTAATACATGAGTAATGTTTACAATAAAGTGTAAACATTAAAGTCTTTGAATCCCTTTAACCTTAAATGACTGAAAATTAGAAACAAATGTCAAAATCAAATAAAAGTTTAATAAAAATAATAAAAAATGATAACTTAAATGAGTTTAAATCAAGTGAATTATCAATAAATGATTTGAATGAAGCAATAAATGTGAAATCAGGTGATAATGCATTACATTTGTGCGCAATTTTCAACTCAATGAAAATAATTGAATATTTATTAATTGAATGTAAAGACAAAATAGACGTAAATAAAAAAAATAAAGAAGAAAAAAGTGCTTTACATCTGAGCTCTCAATTTGGAAATAAAGAATGCCTTCAATTATTATTAAATAATAATAATATATCAATAGATATACTCCAGAGATCAGATTGGAGTCCATTAATGTTGGCGTTAACTAAAGATAATTTAGAAATAATTGAACTTTTAATCGAAAATAAAGCGAATCTAAGGCTTAGGAATAAAGACGGTTGGAATGGATTCCATATCGCTGTCAGAAGTGGTCATTTGATGACAATTGAATACCTATTAAGATGTGATCCAATGATTTGGTGGACAAAAAGCAATACAAACAGAACTCCATTACATACGGCCTCTCTTTCTGGTAACGCATCTGTTGTACAGTTTTTACTGAATAACTGTCACTATAGTTGTGATGATAGAGATTGCTGTGGAATCACACCATTCATGGAATCCATTCGTATTGATTCTATACAAATCAGTCGATTATTTATTGACAAACAAAATGTTAATCCATTATTAACTGATGTTTTGGGTCGAAATGCTTTACACATTAGTTCTGAAGCCAATGCTTTGAATTCTATTAAGTATTTGATTAATGAATTAAATTTTGACATTAATTGTGTGACAACTGTTGGACAGTTAAGTGCTTTGCATTTTGCGGCCAAAGAAGGACACAAACAGACCATTGAATTGCTATTAGAATTGGGCGCAGATTCGAGTTTAAAAGATGGTAAAGAACGGACTGCTTATGATTTGGCGATTGCTGTAAAACATTACAATTGTGCGAATTTATTAAAATGATATTTTATTTATGATTAATATTAGACAACTTTCTTATTAAACTTTTTTACAAGATTTGTTTGACTAAAGACTTCTACCACTTAATAAAATAAAGTATTTAATACTTATTTGATTTAAATTGCATGACAACTAACTTAAAAAGTGTGTTCAGAGACATAAAGAAATAATATTGCTTTAGAAGAGCCGCCATATAGTCCTCCGTGATATAGCTTTACTTCAAGCTCTAGTTCAATATCTTGTGGGCCTTCAATTGGTTTAACCAATGAAACCATCGCCTCATTAAAAGCAGTTCTTCTTAAATGAAAGTACTCTTTAGTGGCTGGAATCAAACCATAAGCACCGATTCGGACGGATTTTAGTTGAAATTCAAATTGAACAGTAGTTACAGATAGAACGGGTCCTCTCATTGTGAATAAGTCCAGATAACCAGTCGATGGAATGCTTATGTTTGAAGTGAATGTTAAATAATTGTAAGAATAAGCCAACGGTTCCTTCAAGTCTTCTGATAAACACGACTGTTCAGTACATGTCGCCGTTGCATAAGTTCTTTTGCATCGGCTTTTAATATGTTAATCAAATAATTTAATAAATTAATAAAAGGATAACATTTTTCATATATTATTGTAAAGTTATTTAAAGTGCTTTAATATTAAATCATACTTTTACAGTCTATAAATTCTGGGTCGCAATCGACTCATCGACAACCGACTCATCGACATTTGCACAATTTAATCAATTAATTATTCAAATTCAATTTTTAAATTATGAATCAAATATTATTTTAATTCAGTTTTTAACGTAGAACCGAAATACCAAATCCATTTGTGTCTATCTATTATACATTTTTTGTAAAAAGTGTTTTTCTAGACAAAAGATGCACTTTTCAGCTCATGTCTAGAGAAACACTTTTTACAGAAAATCTATAATAGATGGACACAAATGGATTTCATATTCAGATTCTACGTTAAAAATTAAATTAAAATCATATTTGATTCATAATTTAAAATTGAATTTAAATCATTAATTGATTAAATTGTGCAAATGTCGATCAGTCGGTTGTCGATGAGTCGACCCATAAATTCTATAGACTGTAAAAGTATATCTAAAAAGTCTCTATCCATGCAATTGAAGATTCTTGAGAACAATCAGCTAAAGTAGTGTAACTTTAATTAAAATGATTATAAACTTATATTAAGTTTAAGTTGTTGTGACACGATTTCAAAGAATATAATGTAAAAAAGCAAGTATTTGTTTAATTTGGATGAATTTGAAATACCTCTTATGAGTTCTATCTCTTTGATAACCTGATGGACAGGTGACTCGATTGCATTTGAAACTTCCCCTTGTATTTAAGCAAATTTGATCTTCACCTCTGCATTGATTGGTTTCCTCGCATTCATTGATATCTAAAAATAGAAAGTTAGCTATAAAATTGGTTGAAGTGATTAAGATTGATTTTGATATATACCCTGACAGGTTCTCTTGTCTGCACCCAATCGATACCCATTAGGACACGAACATTCGAAAGATCCCGGAACATTCCTACAGTTTCCGACACAAAGGTAGTAACTATCCGAAACTTTTCTCGTTTCAAATTCAGTACATTCGTCAATATCCACACAATTTCTCTTGTCTTCACTCAATTTATACCCCCTCTCACATGTGCACTGATAAGAACCCCAAGTATTGAAACATTTATGAGCGCAAAGATTAGGTGTTAGACATTCGTCAATATCTTTACAGAATCTTCCGCTTCCGTCTTCACTATATCCTGGTTTACACTGACATTTATAAGAACCTAAAGTATTCCTGCATTCAGAAGTGTCGGGAGAACAGACACTCGTTCCATATCTGGCGCACTCATCGATATCATCACATTCTCTATTCTGATTAAGTGCATAACCAGTCGGACATTCACACAAATAATTTCCGGGTCTATTCTTACAAATTTGCGAACCCTTACATTCATGAGTACCTAAAACGCATTCATCAATATCTTCGCACGCATTTCCTAAGAATAGAATTAAATTGAATGATTATTATAGTGAATAATAGCTTTTTAAAGTTGTTCTTACCGTATTTGTTGAGCTGATATCCGGGTGTGCAAGAACTGGTACATCGATAACTACCCACTGTATTGATACACTTTTCACTTGGCCTGCAGGGAGAGTTCGCGCACTCATTTATATCCATACATCGATTATAAGTTTCATTAAATATTTTGCCGGCTCCGCAATCATTTATCTGACAAGTGTTATCACTTAATAGATGATGATTATAGGGACAGCTGACGCGATCGCATTTAAACGAACCCTCAATATTCCTGCATTGAAACCCTTGTCCACAATTATGAGTGTTTAAAGCACATTCATCTATATCTTCACACGTATCTGTTTCTGCGCTTATTGTATAACCAGTTCCACAGTCTTGTACTCGAACACAATCGAATGATCCAATTGTATTGTCACATCTGAGTGAATGATGACATGAATGTGTCCCTAATTGGCATTCATTGACATCTCTGCACTCACCGGTCGCCGAATCCTTAGTAAAGCCAACCTATCAATCGTATCAATTCAAATAGTTATTTAGTTGATGAATAATAACTAAATTACAACAGACCTGACAATAGCAAAGATAGCTTCCAATTGTATTCTGACACGTCTGTCCTCTAAGACACGGTCGATCCTCAGTCTCGCATTCATTGACATCTTCACATTGACCGGACCATCGATTGCGTCTAAACCCTGAACTACATGATTCTATATTTTGCCGCGTAATCGACGAGCAAATAAATGATCCATCAGAATTGATACAGTTCTGTGTCGCCAAATTGCAAGAATGTTGACCTATTTTGCATTCATCAATATCTTCGCACTGATACGTCAGTTTAGAAAACCGAAAACCTTTTTCACATTTTGACGGATCAACAATTCTTGGCTTATCTGTATTTGATTCGAAAGCGGGTTCGCAATAATAACCACCAACGGAATTAACACATGTTTCAGCGGGTTCTTGACAGTCATATTGTTTATCAGCGCATTCATCGATATCTACACAATCTCTTTCACCATTAGGCCCGAGTTTGAAACCCGGTGGACATGTGTTGCCGATCATGAGACAAGTGAATGAACCCAAAAGGTTTTTGCATAATTGTGTGCCTCGATTGCAATTATCAGTTCCTATAAAGCACTCATCAATATCTATAAGTGTATAAAGAGTTAAATAAATAAAAACAATTAGAGTATGTTATTATTTACCTCTTCATAATAACTCTATTCATATAGAGTATTATAAAGAGATTTTGAATAACAGATCAATGAATAGGTTTCAAAGGTTACGAACCGCTACATCTTTTCTCTCTCATATTCCATTTGTATCCTTCAGGACATGAGAGAATGTCTCGATTTTCTTCATTATGTTTTGGTATGCATTGAAAGCCTCCCGGATTATTAATACACTCTTCGAATCGTGTGTCACAATTATGCGTAAGTTCTTCACATTCATCAATATCTTCGCAATTTCTGGCATCACTCTTAAGTTGATATCCTTTGAAACATGAGCAACGAATAGAGCCTAATTCTGGTCCCGGATCGTAACAATTGTGAGCACACGGGGAAGAACTTGTATCGCAAATGCTTATCGATGCACCTGTTAATCATGTTAAGAAATACAATATTTACTAATATAAGCAATAAATGAACTCAAGTTACTATTCTCTTGAAATATCAATACCAGTACATTAAAATTATAATTCATACCACTTCTCCTATTACTAATAGTTGGTTGAGTTGGATTAGTTTCCACTTTCGCTTGAGTACAACATTCGTAGTATACATCTTCGTAAGGGTTGCCTAATCCAAAACTACCATGTGCATTAAAACTACATGGAAAGTTATCGTTACTCGCCATTAAACCCAATTTACACGATAAACAACAATCATGAGTTGATTCATTCGCAACTTTCGTAACAATCGCATTATTCACAGCATTGCATTCATTATTAGATTTGGCTAAAGTTTTTCCTTCTTCACAATTTCGAGATCTATGTTCTCTAATACAACAGATCTCAACCACAAGTTCACACTGTTTTTTATATTCAGAATTAGTGGTCAGTCTATCAAATGATGAATTACTAAAACTGCATCCAGCGATTGGTAACTGTTTAGCTCTGTTTGTGCCCAAATCACAACATCTTTCAAGCGTGAATTCATAATCTATAAAACATTTTTTCTTTGACAAATTTATGCAAAAATTAATCATTTTAATTTTAAATACCGATATATTTCGCGTTCGCTATATTAACACTTGAAATAATTAAAAATATCAATTTGAGTTGCATTTTCGAATCCAAATTTATTTCCAATATTTTTTTTAAATCGAATTAAAATGTATTCAAACGAGTATTGAATCACATTTTGCACAGAAGTTATCCTGACTTCATGTGAATAGTTATGACAATTCTATAGGTAAAAAATGCTCAATCACATAGTTTAATGAAATAGAGATTGAATTTCTTAGCGGTATTTCTTTGCTTTTGTTATCAGTGAAGCTACAAAAGTCATTTAAGATAAATCATTTGTATGAGGAAATCATGAACTAAGCATACATTGACTCTTTTTGCCTACTTATTAGTTATCTTTAAATGAAAGACATCTCAAGATTCAATTACAAATTAAGATAAATAAAGGTCAATCAGATTCCAGGAAAACAATAAAAGTAATGATAAAATGCGAAAAATAAATGAATCTTACAAAACATCATTAATATTAGTGAATATTTTTCATAGTTTTCGTGCTATGTTTTCCAAATATTTATCGACAGATCATATCTTAACTAAAGTGCTCTTTAATGCAAAAAATCCAAAAATGATTATAAATAATAACTCATAATTGAAATCAAACCTTTATTAACAATACAAATGTAATGTAATTTGCGAACATTTATAAAGAAACTGATTCACAGGAGAATGAAAAATTTGGAATAATTATCAATTCATTTTTAAATATTTGATCATTCAATCCTTATTCAAATTTCAATGCAATTGTGTTACTTTTTCACCAATTTTCAGTCTTCAATAAGAATATAAACATGACCATATTCTTTCAAATGCATTGAAATTGACTCCAGTTTAATGAATCCATAACATTTATTCTTAACTAACTTAAATCCCATTCAATTCTTTGCTTTATACGTTCTGTACGTGTTTCACAACAATACCTTCGGATGGGATTCAGAGAAAAAGGATATAAAAAATAAAATTCCGTTATAAAAAGATTGATTCTATTTATTGCTTTAGAAATGGCTGAAATTCTTTTAATTGTACTTCTTTTTATATGTAAGTCAGATGAATGATTGAATATAGAACCCAATAAAAATTATCTCAATTCATAGTTTTATCGAATGCCAAAAATCATGCAGAAATAGGAGATTATCCTGAAATTAATATGAAAACATGTGGTTTGAGTAAACTTTCAAAAACTATCAACTCTAGAATTGTTGACGGAGAGAAAGCGAGTATAGGAGAGTTCCCATGGATGGCATCAATTGTTTCGACCCAACACTTTGGAGATGATATCGAACCATCAGTTTATTATTGCAGTGGAGTTGTTATCAATCAAAACTGGATAATGA
>JAQFXV010000637.1:0-19719 GCA_034694065.1 Camisia spinifer
AATTAAACTAAAAATACTATCAACTGTTGCAATCGTTCTGTTTAGTTATTCGAACATTAAATATGATTCAGTCCTTCTTCTAGTAATTGATTAAATTATATTTAGTTGAAAAACTGTTATTAAAAATGATAATGCGGGGAAAGTAGTGAACGTATTTGTAAAAACAATAGAGGAATACTGGCTTGTGATGGGACTAAATATACATTTAGCTAATATTGTATACCCTCATAGCTTACTGAAAGCTCTTTTGTTAGAATACTATTTCCCACATCAGCTGGTAATCAATCTTTCTTTTAGGTCATCAACTTTAGGACACAGTTCATGAAAAAATTATATATTTAAGAACACATAGAAAAAGTACTTGTATTGACATAAATAATAAATAAATTTACCTTTTTGTTCATCGGATCCATTGCTTAACTCTCGATTAGGTGTGAAATTATAGCAAATCTTATGAGCCATAACTAGTGGCAAAGAGTGCATCATTTCTCAAATATTTTTAATAAAATTGTTGCCAACGATTGTTATCTTATTTTCTTTCAAAGGATGAAAACAATCAAATTTCGATGCTTTGAATTGAATATAAAAACTATTCTCTGAATTGAATTTGGAAGAAATAGCACAAAAGTAATGAAGAATAAGAATAAAGATTACACATAGAATGTTGAGAATAATTTATAACACATTAAGAAATGTCAGGGCATGTCTGGTTAATATCAGCATCTGTTCCTGTAGCAAATCCACATGTTTAATGTTTAATTTAAGGAAAAGACACGAACCACTCCAACAGCTAATATGTAGGATAAACATTTGCTTAACTTAAAGCAAAGACTGGACCAGAAATAATTACGAAAATAAGCATCGCTTCGGCTAAATGTCAAATAATTCTGAAGCCCTCCAGCAATGTTACATTGCATACATATCTCATTCTATTACATATAATACTACTGTATTCGGTACACAAACCTCTCTTGACGGGCGTGTGTGAGTGTGTGTGTGTGTGTGAGTTGATGTATATTTATGTGTGTGAGTGAGTGTGTCTTTCTATGTGTTGTGTCCCCTATATGTGTGAGTGTGTGACGACTGGTCGAAACTTGTATCCAGATGTATAGTTGGCTCAGTTCGTTCGTTCACTCAACACATATGTATGATTACAAAATAGCGTCTGTTTAGCGGCACACCTGCGAAGCAGCTGTATTATAACATATTTAGCTTCGCTGGACTCTAGTTTTTTAACGTACTTTCCATTTCTGATTCTCCCACTATTTCTATACAATTTGATTCATGAATATGTCGGCAACCGTTCATTGGCACCCGATTCTGGGGTTTATAGACCTTATTGACAGTTTTATTTACTATAACTTATAATCAATGCATTTTGTCCTCTCAATAGAATAACTGCACTTTCTATAATGATTCAAATATTCTTCTATAAGCTTTCTTTCTTTCGATTTGAAAAGTTTTATATACGATAGAAATGAAGTTCAAAATTGCAAAATATATTATTAAGTTCTGCTCAAATAAATTTAATAAATAGGGGCCGTAGAAATCAATAGATTTCAAGATAATCCAGTTTTCAAAATTTTCAAAATTCTTCTTTCATTCAAATACTATAAGTTTCAAATCAAGTTTTACTGAAAATTTGAGGCCACAGTACATATCAGATAAAACTACAGCAATCACTTCACTTGGATTATATAATATTATTATCAATGAAATATTATTCATATAAAAAATAAGTCACAATTAGACGAATATTCCATATTTATAAGAGAAATTGTGATTATTTGTGCGACTCTTCCTTCAAAGCTATCCATTTTCAAACTAATGTCGTCACCGAATCAATAACTTTTTGCATAAGAATATTAAACTAGAATTGCATTTTAATTTATGTGCACAGCTTGTTAGAGATAGTTTGTTGCACAAAAAGCATGCATTTCTTCTCAAGAATAGCAAACTTTGCAAAAGTATCGGTAAATGGCTTTAGTGAAGTCATGGGAAGAGAAAGCATTTGAATCTCATAACCCTTTGAATAGCATCTGTTGTACATTAATTAGACACAAATATGCATAACTTAAGGAACTTTTATATAGTAAGTTTTCCAAAAAAGACAAATTTCACAAATAAGACTCATTATTAATATCTAACTATACTCTAGTATTTTAGTCTTCAAAAAATAAGGTTTGATTTATAAAAATATTCTCGACCTTTTAACAATAGGATGAATGAAGGAGAAAATGTCATGATTATTATACACTGTGAGTGAGTGAGAGTGAGGTAACAAATTTGTTATGTGTAGAAAGTCATAGACCAGTACAACACCTAAGCCTTAACGTTAGGGGAATGATGTCTTACATCTGTTGAGTTTATAAAAATAGAGTCTAGACTTCACACAATGCGTGAATGAATAAAGAATTTTTCTAAAACTTTAAAAGTTCCTCAAAATGTTATGGATTAATCAAAACACATATGGAATTCTTCTTTAAAGTGTATAAATATTATAAGTTATCACTTGAATTGAATTATTGAATCCAAAAAAGACTAAAGGATTTAAGAAAACTGATATACTTGTGCTGTAGCGCTATCGGAACTATGAATAATTAGTTTTGATAAATTTTTCAATATTTTTGTTAACTCAATAGCTGAGAAAAATATCTGAGTTATAATAGCAATAAAACTTCAAATACAAATTCGATCAGTCAATAAATAGCTTTAACTTATTTTAATGATTGTAGAACAGAATCGTTTTGAAAACATTAACTATCAGTCTTTGCCAAGGGGGGAGGTTGGTAGTATATATACCCCCAAGCGATTTTGAGAAGTAAAAAATGTAGTGCTTGTAGTGTCCCCCTTCGATAAAAATGAAGTAACTAGATAAATGAATTTGAAAAATTGATCTTTTTTGCCGCTTAAAGTCCAAATTTTTCAAGTTTCTCTGTATTTTCAAGGGATTTTAGGCAAATTTATGAAAATTCTCGTAAAAATTTCGAAAATTTTTTTTGCCTCAAATTCTGGAAAAATTGTCGTTTAAATCCGATGATTTTGACCTCTCCCCCTCGAATTATAAGAAAATCCAGATCTATACCCCCTCCCCTGGAGCATCGGACCTTGGCAAAGACTCACTATTAGTTGAAAAATAATGTCGTCCTTCATTCAATACTAAGTAAGATTTTCCTTTTAATTTGAATAAATTTGTTTAAAATATAATTCAATTAATTCTTTGTCATGAATTTGAAACAACTTTCACAATTAGTTATTGAGAAACATAAAATATTTTTGTCCTGTCATAGAATTATCGTAATGAATAACAAGTTTATATTCCAACTCCCTTTAAAGCTAATGTAATGATACTTCGAGTCGAAGTTTAAATACTGGAAAAAGAAACTAAATATAGCATTAAATGATTAAATAAAAAAGAGAAAAGAGACAGAAGTTGAAAATGTAAAGATTCATTGTTATTTTTTGAGACAATCTATAGGTTTTCAAAATTATCCATTGATTTACATTGTAATGCTCAGAATAAGTATATGGAATTCATTTTCTTTTGATAGTTAAGAAGTAAAGCAGGAGAGACTAAACTAGAAAACAAAACTAAGATCACATTTTCTATTGCATTACTTTATATTCAATTTTGAAATTTTTTAATTCGCATTTTCCTGAACATAATGAATGAAATAGTGGACGAACTCTTGAGCAAATGGCCAGTAATGCTATTATGTTATCATAATTTGTTAATATGACTCAAATATGTTCAATATTATTGAACGGAAACATCAAATAATAAAATAATAGGGTTGACAATTGATAAGGTTTTCAGTTTTTTGAAACCTGCTTTCTTTATAATATGGTTTCAGGACAATAATAAGAACCTCTTTTAAATGACTTTCCTGTCCAGGGGTTCTTTAATCTCGAATCCTCTTTAATTATATTAAATGTTGAACCAGTTGTGTTCAGAGCCTGTCCTCAACTTATTAACCCTACTCTATATATTTATGCATAAGTAATTACGCAATCAGACAAAGCATAACAGACACACTCTTTCCAACTGCATTACTTCACTGATACTGAAGAGTTCTGATAATTGCGCTTTTTGTGCCACTCAAATAAATACTCACCATATGGTATACATCTGTATAATAAAATAGCATAAATTACAACTTTAATTCCATTAGAATCATCTAATCTTAAAGTATGAAATGATGCTGTTTTTACCAAATCTAATGACAATCTATCATTGAATGCTGTTGTCCTGCATTTTATTTGAAACAAGTTTTCCTTTTCTATCAACAAAATTTTTTAAATTCATAAAAACAATCAAATTTTGAAAGTTCAAAATTCTCATGAGTTCCTTTTCGAATACACATATTTTGCCAAATTTATACTCAGTTACTCATAATTTTAATTCTGATTATCATTTAATTTCACCTTAATTTTTAGAATTTGAAGTAATAAGATTAGAATCATGACTAAGAATCCAAAAATTTATTTTAAAACTTATTTTCATACTTTCTTTTAAATAACTATCGAATTTCAAATTAAAAATTAGTTGAAACCCAATTAAAGGTATGAAAAATTCAATGATAACTAAGTATAAAAATAATTTGAATATGATATGGAAATAGCACTCATGTATAATTTTTGAATCAGTTAATATTTGAAAACGACAATGGCTTGATTAATTCAGTTAGACGTATGTGATCCGAATTTTACAAGATTAATTAAATTATTGATTTAAAAGATTAAGAGACTTAAACATTATAAATGGCCTCAATGTAGGTATTGTTATTCAACATAAAAAAAGTAATTATTAAGTGAACCAATTTCTTAATATGAAATAATGACTGTTCTATCCAACAACTGAAAAGTTTTTCAGAATAAATTTACTTTAAATAATGAATTATTTCGTTAGTCTCAATGCGAAACACGTATTGACACATCTGCTGAGATTGTAATTTAGAAAACTAAAAGCAATAATGGAATGAAAAAATCTGTTTCAAAAGACATAACATAAATATAGAAAAGCAATTATTATAACATTATAATAGACTTTTAAGCTTTAAAACGTTTAGAAGTTGTCCAAAGGGTTCAAAGCAGATGATTTTGTCAAATCCTAAGGCAGTTCATTGACTTGAATGAACAGATAAAATCCCGAAATGTAACTCTCCAGCAAAACATGTTTTCAGTTAATAATATGTGGTTACTATTAAAGTGGGTTTATTTCAAAATTCATTTAAATAATATTTTGTTTTCTGCATTTATTAGTAATGCAATCAAATTTGTCAAAATCAAGTTCTTTATCGTATTTTCTCTCATCTTTCATGGAAACTAACCATAGATTTGAGTAAAAAAGAGTTTTTAACTTAAGTGAATCCTTGATATTTCTTTTTTATATTAAGTTATTAATGGAAACTTATCACTAATTTGAATATCAGTGATAGAGTGCAGATAGACTTTAGACGATAATTCTTAGTGATATATCACGAATAAAGTGTTGCATTGACTTCATGTATAACAGAAGATAGAGAATTAGTATAATGAAGAGCAGAATACTTCCATTTAAGTGAATGATATAAAACAGACCAATACTATAGAGCTTCAAAATGAAAGAATCTATTCAAAGTTTTGCAAATAATTCAAATTAAATTCAACTTTTTCAGTTTAAGTCAATAATCAGTTAAAAATTGGTTTTTATCGGACTCTTTAATCTGGATTTTATCGTTTTAGCAGAAATTTATAGCCCAAAAAACGCATTTGACTTCAGTTCCGATGCCGTAATACTGAATTTGTGTCCATTCCATTATCTAATGATTGAGCTTGAATTATACGAAACTAGAGTTTGCATTGAATAGTAGTTCAAGTTCAAGAAATAATGTATTCAGAATATTTCAAAAGTTCAATCATTTTTATTGATAAACTGAAATTTAAGGACAGTTAACAATAGAGCGAAATTAACTTAATAGCTTATCTCATTATTTTTAAACGGGTCGCGTATATAAATAATTGATCGACAAAAGTAGAATTAAACTAATTAATGACTGAAATAGGTCAAATATAAAAAATTACCAAAAATACATTAATTTTATATGTTTCTTTTTGTATCCAATTTTTACATTCCAGTAAATACTAATTTTTCTTTTTAAGATTTCATTTTGAAAGCACTTTTGCTGCGTTTGCAGAAAAAAACTTCAACTAATGGGCAAAATTCATTTTCAGATTCTATTTTAGGACATTATAATTGTTATTTTAACTCCTTGTCATATTTCAATAATTAATTTGCCAAATTCTTTTGTCTGTCAAGTGAACAAGTTTAAATTGGTGATAGTTATGCTACTGATAGTAGAAGTAAAAATGAATTTTAAAGACTCATACAATCTGTTTAAGCAAAATTAATGGAGAGTGATATGACATATTAATTAGAAAACGGATCTGTAAAAGGAAAATAAATGCAAAATATGCATACTTTTATCAATATGTTTACCAAAAATTGTTCAAAATAGATGAAACCCAAAACTTGGAGCTTTTATATTAAGCTCATTCTTCTTACTGAAAAGCGACGCACTCTCTCATTAAAATTTTCTAAGACTTATGACAATTGCTCATCCTTTATCTGTAGTCATTTCACTTGAAATGAATTAAAAACCAATTCAAAAGTAAAAAAAGGTTAAATGAGAAACGCGAAAGAAAACGCCATTCTAACGATACTTTTTAAACTACATTAGATTCATGAACTTACTTAACGCACTTCTTTTTACTTCGAAACTAAAGCATAGTATAATTGAAAGTTACTTAATTAAGTTACTTAGCGTTCGTTTCCTAAAATTGAGCTTAAATAATGTTCCATTAAATCAAATTTTTATTGAATAATATTTTATCATGATTTTCCAGATAAATAATAACAAATATGTTTTTTTATGAAATTAGTAGAAAGCGTTTTGTGAGAAAGTGAGAAAAAGTGAGAATGTTTTAGTTTAAAATATGGAATAATTGTTTACATTGATAGCACAGTACAGTATAATATATCACATTTCAAGAGTGGTCTAAACTTTTAAATTGATTAAATACGGGTTTGTATTGATATACGGGTTTATAAAATATTTCATATATGAGAATAAAATGAAATGATGGCTAAATTTACTTTTTGTTTGTCCCCTATAATCACATGCAACACATTACTAACCGATTCAATTCATTGAAATATTTACAAAGTTTGTTAAAATAGTTTACTCAGAACTAATTTCACAATTGCGAAGAAAAACAGAGTTTAGAGTTTAACTTATATGAACTATATTTTTAACTCTTACAAAGTCTAGAGAACAATCACTTATTGTGAATTAATTGAAGATAACTATCGATATATTGTATATTTCTTGAAAATTTACTGATCAATAACTGATTATTTTCTGTTGAATAACCGCGGTTTGAAATAAATGAAAAATAATTCCTATAATAAATAGACCCATTTTATCTTGCTCTGAAAGAACTGAAATTCAAAAAATAGTGATCTATTTATTTGCGAGCATTTAAGGAATGAAGCGATATTTGGAATGTAGCGAATTGTGAAAACCTCATCACTTGCATGCACTTGTTCTATAGTCAATGGTTTGGTCGCAGATGTGCCACATTTTTGCCTTCTCTTACTTTTTCGTCTTGTTAGGCGTTACTATTAGGAGGAAACAGCTGCTCGGGTTTACTCTGCTTTCAAAGGGCGATATTAGTGGCATATGTACCACATGGAGCCTTATTTTTTCGTCTAATACAATCTCAATGATGCCAAGTTGGCCATTCTGAACAAGTGCAACTGTGACCAAGAAAAGCAATACAGATGAGCGATTTCTATTTCTATTCATGCAAGCATTTGCTCTAAACGGCAAACGCACCAAATTTAATTGCATCACAAGTTTCTTTGATATATTACAGTTGAAAACTCAGCTCAAGCAAGCCTTTACTGCTGCATAAATTCAGCATAAAAGTCAAGCTCAACTCTAGATTATTTGCTGATTTCGCTAAATTAGACTTTTGTTCATTGAACACATTTAATGGAATTATCAAGTTTTCTCTCACTCAAAATATATTAGACTTTGGCTTATATACAAATTATTACTATTTACAGATCGAATCAAAATCAGTACTTAACCGAGAAATGAAAATAGTTTTATTAAATTCTAAGTTTTGAAATCAAATATTTCACAAAATTGTTATTTTTATCAAAAAAGTCTGGATATTATTTTTTCAGCATTTAATCATTAACGACTTTCTCTGAGTCTTAAATAATGAATCGACTTTTGCAGGAATAAAAACTAAAAAATTTAAAAAACATTATCTTTTTCTGATAATTATTTATAACTTTATTTGATAATTGCAATCACTGATAAGGTTTGAAAAAAGGTTATAATTAATGACGATTGAGTTATAGATTTTGTGAGAATATGACTTAATTTGTTGGTATTTGAAGTGAAATATCTATATAATTGAAAAATTGTTAAATCAAGATTTGAAAACATGGTTTACCTGTAGTGTTAATATTTGAAAACTGATGCACATGCATGAGAACATACCATATATGGCCAATAAAATTGAATAATAATATAATACATGTAATCAATTTTTATTATGTGCATTCATTAAATTAAAAATACATATTATTTGAAAAAAATGTTGAATTATTAAAATGGTAACTTAGGTAACGCATGTTTTGGTGAATTTTCTGAAATAATCAATTTTATTTCTCACATAAATTAATGATCAATAAATATACTAAAAATGGTTTTGTTTCTGTCATTGTCAATGATAGTGTAACATGTAATTAAAAGAGGAAATACTTCTTCATCTGTCTATAAACATAAGATTTTGTAGTGATCAATAAAAATTATATCGTTTGCTCACATATAGTATAAGAAGTGTTTTGATGTCGAATGCTTTCTGAAGAAAAGCTTAAAAAAGTATTGCTATACCTGAAGGAGCGTCAGCTGACACGATTCCCCTAATCAAGCTCAAGCTCAAAACTTCCTCAGTCCTAACTCAATAAAGAGCATCAAAAGGATATTATTTTCAAACCTAAGAGCGTTGTTGCACATGACAATCATCAATAAATTCCCATATACTGTAATGCCATAATGCCATTACACATGTGCTTCTTTACAAATACAAACTCTTATTAGAATTGTGAACTACATTACAATTCATTTATAGATAAATGTTCTTTCAAACATGAAATAAGTTTATAATGCAGATTAGCTCACCTTATATTTCTTCTAACCTAATACTCAATAGTACTCATACTGTATGATAAATTTCAGGTTCGCAGAAACCTGACATCAAATTTCATTTGTCTTGAATAATACTTGATCTATATTTGTTCGAAATATCATAAATTGATTGCAATTAACAAAATATTTCACGGAATGAACATAAGAAAGCAAACTATCTGTAAATGTGATGATAGAGTTGAGGAAAACAATTGAGCGCTTATTTGAAGATAGTTTACAACATATTACTTAAAGTGTAGGATTTAAATAAAATGTTAGATAAGATGAATTGAAAAGATTGGAATCCATTTAAAGCTTATCTGTATTCCTAATGCGGGATAAGATGTGCATATTTTGAGTATGAAATGTGGATTTATTTGAGTTGTGAACATTTGGAAATAGAAACAGATGTAGAACATGAATGAATGGGTGCAAAAATCGAAATTAATTCCGCCCAATGTGATCACGCAATTGCTTTACTCTTTGGACAGTCTTTTGTCACACATACTACAAGTTATGTGCAGTAGTTATCGGTCAAAATAATTGCTTTCTTTAAAGTTGGTGGGAATCAACATTACAACTCAGATAACACTAAATAAAGACATAATATTGCAAACATCATGACAAACATCATGACAAACAATTATTATCTCTATATTGTTGGGAAACTTAAACACGTTTTTGGAAAATATATCTCTTAACATATCAACTCATTTCATATCATTTAATATTTGAATTTGATAAGGATTGCAACTTTTGAAAATTCTTTTTATTCAATATGATTATTAATTATAATAATGATTTGCAAAAAATAAAACTGTAAAATCGGCATTGAGTAGGCTTTGAAATTCAAATACATTAAATAGTAAACAACTAAAATAATAATTAATTACTTGTATTAACTATAGAATAAGATCATTTCATTAATTCTTTCATATTATTATTGATTTTCTAGAAGAATTATGATTTATTAGCAAATATTACTAATTGTATAAACTTATTGAATGGTTGAATTACTTAAGAAGATGTGAAAATTGCTATTTCTCTCAGACCCTATAAAATGAGTGTTATCTACAAAACAAAATTGATCAAACTTTCATTCATAAAGATTCGCTCTCTGAACAATTTTAAAAAATATCGAACAATATTACATTATCTCCTCTTAATTCATCGAAAAAACTTTTGAAAAAGAAAAGAATTAAAGCTTATTTAAGCATCTTTTACATGAAAAGCAGATTAATTAAGTTTAAAAAAGTAAGATTTAGTGGAGAGGTTAAATATTTTGAAATGCTATTATTATTGTGAAAACTAGTCTAATTGAATGCATTGGTAGTTTGGAAGCCTTTGGAAATTTGAAGTATCTTTGAACTATTCTTTGATCCAGAATAAACTTTATTACCTGCCAACTAGTAGTGCCAACACTTATTTTCTAACGATGCAAACTTTTCGTTAAGCTGTGAATGCAGAAAGTGAAAGATATGCCGCTGTGTTGCTATTAATCGACACATAACAGAAGCTAAAGTGACGGTCCTGTTACCATTCGATAAGAGGTCGGCCTCGAGCATGGCTTTTACGATAAGAGTAATATTGCTTATGCTGCTCAAGTGTCAATGTTATATATAATATATTTCATTGAAAAACACAAGAGCTCTGATGCCACCGATACTCAACTCATCCTCACAAATGTTTATTATAGAGATTGAATAATACTTTTCTATAGCTAATGGTTGTTTTCGGCTAATTAATAGTTTTAGTTATAATCACTTTATTTTCACACTTTTCTAAGTTTTTTGTCTATTTTTTCCATTTGAAGATTCAGTTTTGAAAGTTATTAAAGAATAATATTTATTAAAGATTTAGAAATCAATTATTGAAATGTATTTTTATAGGAAAAAAACTTGAATGCTATAGAGTTCGAAATTTCTCTAATCTTAAATTTGCGTCACTTTTTTACTATAGCTTCCTATTAAGGAGAAAATGTTAGTCAATTTTGCATTAGGTTCGAAGTAATTTTTGAAATTTATAACTAATTATTGAAAGAGTTAAATGAGAACATAATATTTTAAATAAATATTTCTACAACTTATTAGAATGAATCCATCGCTAGTATCAAACATTTTGGTCTCGCACTTAAAAGATATTTGAGTTGAGATTTAATTAATAATAAGTTGTAATAATTTTTTATGAACGTTCTTTTAAATCAAGATTTTGAAGATTCAGCAAAATATTACAATTTATAATGAGCTCAATTTGTGATTAGTGTATATTTTTTTACAAATATCACCTCAAGAAATGTCTTTTCACATTATATAGCAATTAAAGCATAAACTTATATATAGTTTTTGAAAAATCCTCAAATCATAGACTGAGGAATACTTTCTTGTTTGGATGAAATGAACAATTTTTATCACTAACTTATAAAATGAATACTAAATAATTAAACAATAAAAAACTGTTCCAATTATTATTTATTCAATTTATTATATATTAAACTATTTCTAAGTTATTATTGCTATAACTATGAAGCTATCGATCATTTTATTCCAGATTTCTATTCATTTGAATTAATAAAGAGTTAAAGAGTGACAAAGAATAGGAAAGTAATTCTTTTTAGATTAAAATTGAGATAAACTTAACAAATTTGAAACCATTTGAACAATATTTTTAATATTTTTCCCATAAACAATTCAATTGTAGGAAAAACTTATGATTAGTTAAAATTCAATCTATTTTGAAATATTTAATCATTAATAATAATTATTAAAAAAAATATTTTTGGAAAAAAGTATCATTTTTTGGATTTAGAAAATTTCTTAAACTTTTTCGAACTCTTTTGTTTAGAACTTCTTTTCTTTTTATTGGGAAAACTAAACTGTTGAGGGCTATCGATATCAAGCGCTGAAATATCTTCAAAACGTGTGACACCACTCGATAGACCAGTCATTGAAGACATTTGTTTTGATTCATTTCTTTGTTTTTTAGTTAAATTCATTCGAGTCAAGTATTCTTCTTCATAAGCAGTTTTTTCTTTCAAGAATTTATTTATCTTTTTATTTTTATTAGAATGTAAAGAATCGATGACTTCTTCAGGTCTGTCATCGAATTCACGCTTCAATTCATTAATAATAGAACTACTCATCGCTCTCTTTTTCGCTCTTTCAAAAGCCTTAACCTTTCGATCTTCTTCTTCATCGAATCTCATTTGTGCCACTTTTGGCGGTACATAAACACCACTTTTGGGTTTTTTCTTCTCATCATTTTTGTCAATATGATTATCATTGTCTTCACTGTTATGTTCGATATCGCTATCGATTGACATTTCATTATTATCATCAATAATATTATCAAATTTTGGTTTCAATCTCAAGGGATCGCTCGTATCAATAGTTCCAGTAATTGATGTCTTAATGAGTTTATCGATTTGATACTTAAGCCTGTATTCAATTGGTCTCATTTTCTCCAAAACAGTTCTCCATTCGACTAATCTATTAATACATTCGTTTCCTTCTAATTGTTTTCCATTCAATTTATTTGAAACCAAAAATGTTAAATCAATTAAATAATTGGCAAATATTCTATTCTTCAGTTCAAGAAAACTGATTCCCGATTCTGTCGACAATTGTTTATCTTTAATACGAAGTAATAAATTGCGAGTCATTTGAATGCATGGAATCGTATTATCTTTTATATTATTCAATACTTCTATTGTTTCCATAATTGGATTCTTTGTTTCTAACATTTCTTCACTTTTTATCTGTTCTTCATTTGAACCCATTTTTCACATACAATTCAATTAACTTTAAGTTTATTTAATTTATTAAATGTTGTAATAAATTATCGATCATTTAAACTAAAAATCAATAAAAACACGTGTTATTGTTGTACATAAAGTACATGTTTTCCAATATTATTACTCTATTTCTTCAAACTTTATTATTTTTAATAAACAAAAATCAATTAATTAAATCATTTCTTTCATTTCAAATTAATTAAAATGATTTAATTCATAATTCAAATAACAATAATATTTAATTTAATCATATTTTCATATATTTATTCATATATTAAACAAATAGATAAATACGTAATTTCTGTATTTCTATTTCGCAATAATTATTCCCTTTAAACAGAATTAAATCAAAACATATTAATATTTAATTTAATCCTAATATTTATTTATGAGTAAAAAGTGAAATAAATAAAAAGTGTATTAGAATCGAAATAAGAGTAAAAAATATATTAATATATATACTGATAAGAATAATAAAATAATTAATGATTGAATAATGGCATCAATAAATACAGTGAATCGAAATCAAGGAATAAAAAAGCATAAATGGTCTATAAATTTCAGTGTTAAGTATGTATTAATTATAATTAATTAGTTTATAATAATTACCTGATTTATTAAACTTCAATTAATAGAAATCGCAATGAAAAGAGTTATGATGTGTGTCAACCGCCCGGTTATAGTTCACAATTGGCTCAAATTCATGGAGAGGCGAGTCGTGAAACTGATAATAATTTAATAACGAAGAAGTCATGGGATATAGCATTGGGTCCTATGAAACAAATTCCTATGAATCTGTTCATTATGTATATGGCGGGAAATTCTATAAGTATTTTCCCAATAATGATGGTCGGAATGCTTTTCTTAAGACCTATCAAAGCACTCATTTCTATCAATGCCAGTCAGTTGTCATTATTATTATATCTATTTCTTATTTATTAATTCTTTTTTTCATCAATCCAATAGCTTTCAAACAAATAGAAGGAAATCAGTCCATACTTCAAAAACTGATTTATTTAGTCGGAAACGTATTATGCGTTGCGTTAGCTCTTTATAAATGTCAATCAATGGGTTTATTACCAACTCATGCCTCTGATTGGCTCGACTTTATAGAACCGCCGCAAAGAATCGAATTTTCTGGAGGAGGAATTGCTCTCTGATTTGCTTTTAATTGCTTTAATATTATAAAAGTTTCTCAATTTGTAACAACTTATAATGCTTTTAAACATTTTATGTATTAATTGGTTATCAGTTATTATTAATTGTTTCATTACTTCTATATATTATTCCTATTTTTCAAATCAATTCATTTAAGTTTATGTTTAGTTTAATTTAAATAAATTCTAACTTTTCTTCTATTTTCACAAAATTGAGTCAAATTGTATTTCTTTTGCATATTTTATAAAATAAAGTATAAAATCTATTAATGATTAAACAATAAATAATTGATTAATATAATCAATAAGTAATAATTTATTTGTAATTTAAAATCATTTTTATTCATTAAATTTAAATAATGATAAACAGTATACAAATCTATACTAATATAAAATCTCAAAAATTATTAAATGAACACAAACTCGGAATAAAAATTTAATCTTAAAATTACGAAATTTATGAATGAATTGAATAAATATTGAAAAGTAAACAAATAGTACACAAATTGCGAGAAAACTTACTTTCAATAGTATTTAATTTATTTAAAATAAGTTTAAAATGAGTTTCAAATGTTTAAGCATTTCTTTAAAACATAATTACAATCATTTGAAAACTCGTAAAATTGTTTCTCTATTTTTGAATCAAAAAAGATTTTTAAGTTTAAAGTCGAACAATTCGTCCGACTTTTCAGATAACGAAGAAAACAATTATAAAAGAAAACTAAAACTGTTGTCAAAGTCTGGCTTTGAATCAGAATCGGAACAAATAAGCGCTTCTCTTCAGGAATTATCAGACTCTGGAAGTGAATGGAGTTCTTGGGATGACAATTGTCTTACTATAAAAGGTGTGAAAACAAATGCAATCCCTTTAAGAAGTAATAAAAATAAGTCATCATATGATAGAAAAAATGATTTCGTTGATTGGAAACGAGTTAATTGTATTGGAGGTAATGGTGGGGACGGAATGATATGCTTTTTACGCCTCTGGTGTAACCCAAATGGCGGTCCCAGTGGTGGGGATGGAGGAAATGGTGGACACGTTGTCTTAGTGGCCAATAAACAAATCAAATCATTACAAAACATCAGTTCTATATATAGAGCCGATTCGGGTGAAAATGGAATGTCTAAAGACATGTTTGGATCCAATGCTAAACACACTTTCATTGAAGTACCGGTTGGGACACTCGTTAAAGAGGATAAAACGTTTAGAATTATCGCTGATCTCGATGTTGAGGGCTCTAAGTTTGTGGCCGCTCGCGGGGGTTCCGGTGGAAAAGGGAATCATTACTTCCTTAACAATAATAATCGTCATCCAAGAGTTGCTGAAATGGGTGCCAATGGAGAGGACAACAGATGGATTCTCGAGTTGAAAATTATGGCTCATTCGGGTTTAGTTGGGTTTCCAAATGCTGGAAAATCCACTCTTTTAAGAGCTATCTCTCGAGCGAAGCCAAAAGTTGCGAGTTATCCGTTCACTACTTTGAAACCAATGGTAGGTATTGTTCAATACGACGATTACGAACAGTTAGCAGTCGCTGACTTACCCGGTATTATATCCGGAGCTCATCTTAACAAAGGTTTAGGCATTTCATTTCTAAGACATATTGAAAGGTGTGTTTGTCTTTTTTATGTCATCGATCTCTCCGCTGAGAATCCATTCGAACAATTGAATTGTTTGATGTATGAATTGGAACAATACAAGAAAGGATTATCTAAAAGACCTCATGCTATTGTCGCCAATAAGATCGATAGTCCTGAAGCTCAAAACAATCTCGAAATCTTAAAACAAAATTTAGGAGAAACTGATTTTCGTATTATTCCGATTTCAGCCAAATATGGAACCAATTTAAAAGAATTGCTCCAATATTTTAGAGAATTATATGATTTATATAATTATGAAGACGATAATAAACGATTAATTTGGTAATAGTTTTATAATATATTTTATAATCAATTATTAATTTCAATAAAATTTAAGTTATTGTTGAATTGAGTTTAATATTATTGTCAGAATATATTTAACGACATATAACAAAACTTCAACTAAAAACAATTTATATAATAATTAGTAAATATATGGCTCATATAATTAAAATCTAAAACTTCAAAACTTTAGTATTTCTCAAACTGTTATTGAATTTTTAGAAAATAGAATCATTTGTTGAGGACTAGATTTCTGGGTTAATAATTTCATACAATATTTGGCTTATTTAAGGAAAAACAATAGTAACAAAAATATTTGTAAAAAAATAAATCATCTCTAAAGTTATGATACTTTGTTGACATGATTAATAAAATAATAGTCGTGATAATACATTAATATACAAAGTGGTTGTCCAATGATAAGAGAGATCCAAACGGCTATATTAGCGGTTTGATTGTTCAGGTATTTTGAGACAAACATTGAAAAAGGTATTTGAGATAACATTCCGAAGAAGGCCCAGAGCCTAAACATACTCAATGGAACTGAAACTAAATATTCGTGAAAAAATGCCGACAGTAAGAACACTATAACAGAGGCATGAAATTTGTTGACTCCTCTAGTTATCAATGGTTTGTATAAATGCCTGACACACCACTTATGTGCCGGAATGTTCCAGTTTTGCCAAAAATAATTTACAGACTCGGCATTCCTTAAACAAAATACATTATAAGCAAACAGTCAACAAAAATACTCTATATATACCACCAGTCCCTATAAAATTCTCTATCAGAGAAACGCAAAATTTCCGCGATTGCATTCAGACAGGAATGAAAAAACCAATAGAAAAATATGAGCCAAATTAGATGATTTGGAACCTTTATTTAATATTTGAAAGTTTTGCAAATATAATAAGTTTATAGTTATTATAATGTTTATGACTTACGGCCAGTTTAAGTAATCGTTCCAACATTTTTGAATAATTCATCTCTTCTAAAGATTTCAATGAATTACTTATAGTCGGAACCATCCATTGCTGAATTAATCCCAGATCGAGTTGCAAAAGAAATAACTGCAAAGTATAATAAAGTTCAGAAAAGTTGTTTTTTATATAAAAATTAAAACTTCATCAGACAAACCATTTCGAGTATTCTTTTAATTAGGAATCTTTTTCGTATACGTTCAGATCGGGGAAAATTAAGTTCATAGCAAAGCGTTGGCGCGAACATAAAGTAATAAATATCAGTTAAGTTTAAGTTATCGGGATATTCGACTATTGCACGAGAATTATCACAATTGATTGTTCCGTTTTGTAAAGTTTGTAGATCTTTTGAAGTGAAAGAACGACGACGAGTGTGAGAAGCATTGGATAACTTTTTGGCACGAATACTGCTTTTCCGACACCAATAATTAACCATATGATATGACACTAATTTTAAACTTATTATTGAATAAATACCGCACGCAATCGAAGCTCCCACAGGATTACATTGGGATAAATTGATTACTATTGGCGGCAGAGCTAGTATTGAAAGTATATTAACTATAACTAAAAAGCGACCAAAATATTCTTTCAAAAAATTTGTTTTATATCCAAAACGTTCGATAATGAATGAAATAAGAATAAAAATATTGGCACTAAGTATTAATTGACATGAAGGCCATTCATTTGGTTTTCCGATGAATACTTTAACCCATTGAAACGGATCCACTAGTATTCCATATTTTATTATGTTTTCGAGAGCGACCCTCGCATTCGATAATACCTTTAATTCAATAACAAATTAATAAACAGTGTTTTAGTGTTTGCAACGCTTGACAACGGGTTGTTATGCATGTAAACAAATCTTGACTACATTTCCTATAGTAAGATTTGTTTACATGCATAACAACTGGTTGTCAAGCGTTGCAAATAGTAAAACACTGCAGAACTGAAAGTATTGTATGAAAGAAATGAAAGAATAATTACAAGTAAAATAATGCATAGATTAAGAAGTCCTCTATAGTTAGTATAACCACTCGAAGAGCTTAACAGCGAATCTTTAGGTTCGTGAACGCTATAAAAGTTTTCAAAACATTATTATGAGCTGAAATTTTATACAAAAAATGAATATGAATAATGTATCGATAAATAGATAGTAAAACATGTGTTGTTCTTACGGTTGATCCGCCTGTTCTTTTCTGGCCTTTTTCTCGTAATCCTGAATTTCTGAAACTCGTGTCACACTATTAGTTCTTCTTAATCGAGTGTGATTCAAATTATTTTTGGCACTCATTGCAATATTGGCTGATCTTCAAGTGGCAAGAGGTGTGAGAGGTGGAGAGGTTTTACTTTGTAATATGGCTTTTAACATAGCTTTCAACCAATAGTGCGCATTGCCTTAAGACAGGTATATAATTATATCTATTTATGAAGTTGTTATGACAACATTTTAACTTTCATTATTGGCTGTGGTCTACTTCAGGCTCTGTTACAGTTGCCATTTTACATAGTTACAAACAAATAGCTCTTTTATTATTGAAATTCCACTTTGAAGGTTAAGTTGGTTAGGTTAGGTAAAGCGGAATTGCGCGCCGAGCGCGCTAGGCTCAATTTCAAACACTTTTCAAATTCAATAATTGTTAAATCATGATTAAAAACATTATAATTAAATAAGTGTGCACCTTAGCAACGACGTTAGCAACTGTACACAGAGCCTCAAGTAGAACAGTACCTGATTATTTACTATTTGAATTTGCGCTATATTTCAAATAATTATAATGCTATCAACTTATTATAAAATGTATTGATTGCTTCTCCTCTCGAACTATGATAGCTTATAATTATTTTTTACAGTTCATTCTCATAACAACTACTTTTAAGACTTAAAGTTTAATATTATTGCAATTCATGAATTCATGAAATTTTGATTTGTAATGAAATTTAATACAAGTATAATAAGAGTCAATTGAGAATAACTTTACCAATAATTGTAAAGATAAGTGAAAAACAAGACTCGAGTTACTGTTGATCTGATAATAGCTGATGAAATGTCACAAAATGATGGAAATAAGAAATCAAATGAATTGAATTTATTGAGAAGAAAGGGATATACAATAGGACAACAGCTAAATATTGGCAGTTTTTCTCTTGTGTGTAAAGCGACAAAAGATGACAGACTTGCGATTGCTGTGAAAATAATAGACTTAGAGAAAACATCAAATGACTATCGAAACAAGTTTTTGCCGCGAGAGTTGTATACCATGAAAAAACTGAAGCATTCATTGATCATAACTGTATACGAAATGTTGACAATTGGGAATCGGGTTTATGTATTAATGGAATTGGCCGATGGCGGAGACGTTCTTGATTTGCTTAAAAGCGGACCACTTATTGAGACTAAAGCTAAACAACTTTATAGACAAATCGGTGATGCGCTTAAATATATACATAAACAGTAGTGCTATTTGAGTTAACCATTTTAGAGTTAAAGTCAGTTAAAGTTAAAGTTAAAGTTTTCATTTAAGTTTTTAAAAAATATCAATTTTTTTTGGTTTTGAAATTTCATTACACTTACGTTTATTTAAATCTGAAGTTATAATTTGTACATCATTTGAAGTGATGTC
>JAQFXV010000638.1:0-19707 GCA_034694065.1 Camisia spinifer
TCAGTATAAGAATTGAGAGTTTTCTTAACACTAGAATCAAGTTTCTAAAATTTTTTTAAAAACTTTGCTCAAGAATTAAAGAATAGATTAAACGAATTAAGTTCTAAAAATTTTTATATTTAAAATTTTTTTCAAACTTTAATTTAATCAGAGTTTGAATAATTTTTAAGTTCTCAAGATGTCAAAAATTCTTTGTCGTACTGCTTTTGTTGAATCAGTTCAAAAATTAAATAATAAAATTATAATTTTTATACATTTTTTAGAGTCTGAGACTTAGCCCTCGATTTATATCGAGATACGATAGTATAGCACGAAATAAATGCTCGATTTTGAGATACGATTAAATTGCACAGAAGATTATGGGCCAATGGTTTGAGATAATCGAATAATTTTTTGATATACATGTTCATCGCCTTCTATATCATATTGATATAGCAATAACTGATTTTCTCAAAAAAAATTCAGATACGATAGTATAATCCTAAGGCGACGATATAGTATTCATTTTTTGAGCCAATAATTCATTGACACATGTCTTCCATCGCTTACAAACCAATTCTGCGATTAAACACTTTTCCTTAAATCATAGAAATGACAAAATTTGTTTTAGTGAATAATCATCCAAACCATTGATTGTCGTTCTCTTCAATTCATCCAATTTTTCTCTAATCGACAGATAATTCATTTGTAATTTGAGATCAATTGAGACCAAAAGCGGTTTTTCACAAATATATTTATACATAATTGTAATTCAATTTTATTATATCGTTAACTATTATTTAGTCAATAATTGCTTAAAATTATGATTAACTGAATCTTTAGGTGAATTCATTGAATGAAATGATTTGAAAAATTATTAGTATATAAATAATAACTTATTAATGACTTCGAATTAATTGATATAAAAAGTTATTGAACTACATCTACATTAAAAAATATTAATAAATAATATCCAGTTTTAATCATAGACCTAAAGAAGTTCTGTAAGTGTGTGTGCGTTCACTTGCTTTGATTGAATTTTATCTTAAAAACTTTAAGCTATGAATCGATTCCTAAACTTTTCATTATAGCAATTGATTAAATAATCCATTGATTTAATTGTTTTAATTTAATTGACTTCTATTAAATTTACTTTAAAACTAAAAACACTTTAAAATACTACTCATTAGTATAAACATAATTTTACAGATATATCAGTTGTATAATAATCACAAAACAATGATTACTAGATTAAACTGACATTCATTAAGTTATAAAAAGGTTAATAAATCTCCGGTTACAGAACATTGTATTATAGAAAGACATCAAATACATAGAAAAAATATAGAATTATAAAAAGAACAGGAAATCAGTTTAAAAAAAGTTTGACTATAAGAACTGCGGGGAATAAAAGTTAAATAAAACTTTGATCAATCCTCTCCTTATATATTGCGTAAAAATTTCCTTTCATCGAATAGAACACTATTTCGTATAATTTAATTATTAATTTTCAATTAACATTAGTCCTGACGATATTTCCAGTTTGGATAAAAAAATTTTGACATATTTTTAATCTTTTAATAGATTTTTTACTGATAATTAAATATATTAATTAAAATTAAATTGAATTTTTGAATTGAATTTAACCAAATGCATGAATTGTTAATATCATATTAATATAAAATATTTAAGTTTAGGTGAATTGGAAACAATGCTTGACATGTTTTAGCAAATTGGAAATAGAGTAAAATCCTTTTCTATTATAATATTAATGAAACACTGATTAACATTAATAATTAAGATTTATCGCATACTAAAGCTTTGTAACTTTCACCAGAACTCGTTTAAGAGAAATAGTACGCAAAGTCTAACTATTAATAAGACTGCAATGTATTATAAGGTGAATTTTAATAGAGTTGATTAAGACGTTTGTGTTTATTGTTAGTTTATGTTTGAAACTACACTATATGCTTACTGTATAAGTAAAGTAAAATGAGTCTATTTCTCAAACAGTTAATGTGACGAGAAATGAGACTTAACGAAAACAGACAAATACAATATAGTTGAAGAAGAATTAAATGAGACACTATTATTGTGATTACACACGAAACTTTTGGACTAAAACGAACTAATGTTACCGGTAAAGCATGACTGGTCATTATTTTCGTTGCTTATATTAAGAGTTATACTTCGAAATCTCGAGGTTCAAAATGTTAGGCCTTGTTTTAATAAAAAATTTAGCAAATTTTGCTATATCTACACCTTTGGTTAATTTAAACTAAAAATTCATGACTATTAATATTATATCGATTAATATTAATATTAAGTTCTGTCAATTGCCCAAAAACTCAACCAAAAAACCTTCTCTGGTTGAATTTGAATAGAATTTAAAATAAAAATATACTTAAAACTCAATTAGCTGAAGAACTCAATTTTTTAAATCAATAAGTTTGAATAAATTTCAAACTATTTGGAAATTTGAAAATGTTTAAATGATTATTCTTATATATTGACAATATGAAAATTAACATATTAAAAAGCGTTCGGTATTTTGCATCTCAATATTTCGATGTAAACCTAAATTAAATACCCCTTCTGTTCATTAATGAATTTAGATATAATGGGTTTTTAGATTTATTACAATTTTATCAATTGATTTCACAGAATTTGAAGTTTTAATTTTAAAATGTTATTAAGTCTTATTTATATAACTTATTTATTTAAACCATTATTATTTGATTGTAAGAAATGAATAAATTGATCTTAACTTATGTTGAGTCGATACTATAGCGAAGTTTTATTATTAATCAATTTAAATCGAAATTTTACTTTTTTGAAATAATAAGTTTGTAAATTATATGAGGCTTAATTGGAAAAATTATTTCTTTTCTTAAATAAGAAATCGATCAATCCTTGAAAAAAGAGTTTAATACAAAGATTCTGTTAAGATTTATTATTTCTATTTGATTAAACAGATAACAGATAATAAATAGAGTTAATTACTTTCGATAATGAGAATCCTTTCTCGACTCTTCGAATCCAACACAAAACTAATTACTTCTAATCGATTAATTAGAATATTTAAAATAGATTTTGAAAAAGTAAAGCTGCGAATGTGTTGGCATAAGGATTAAATACAATATCAAATATCTTAAAATTTTGAAATTAAAACATTAAAAAAAATATAGATTGTTCGAAATTCTCAATTCAATTTTCCATAATTAGTAATGTGTTTAAAACTTGAGTTAAAATCTTAGTCAATACAATAGATCATTTGTAATGATTATTTTTTCGATAAATTGTGTTAAAAAAGTATTCAAATTGAATAAACTGAAGCAATCTAACCATCTGTTAATATTGGTAACAAATGTTCTTACACAAGTGCAACTTTTTTATCAAATAAGTTTATGTGCACAATGAAAGTGGGCGAAAATGTCGAATTTCATCTCTAAATCCAAAATAAATATTTGTCTTTTATAGTGTATTAGATCAATAGATTTGTTCAAATCGATAAATTATTTATTCTTCTATTATATTATTTATCAAAAGCAAAATAATTGATAAAATTGAGAGAATTTTCTACAATGCTTTAGTTTCTCATACTTTTATTGTATAGGAGTAAAAAATTCCTAACTTTTGAGTTTAACAGAAAGGCTTTAGAACGAGTATTAGAATAGTTCATCATAAATGCTAATATTGATTTAAACTAATCGAGGACTCAGTTCTCTTATTGAACGTAATCTAAATGTTTTCAATGAAATATTTGCATGCCTTTAAAAAATGTTTTTTGACAGAAACCAGTTATAAAGAAGAAATATTCATAGAAATTATTGGATACTCAAAGCACTGAATTGTGAGTTGCGATATCAGGCATGTATTCCATGCAATGCATTGCTCAAAAGTATTGCGGAACTGAAAGATCAAACAAAAAATTCTTCTGTGGCTCTTCAACAGCTTTTATGCATCAGCGAAGTTGCCATTAAGTGAGGTCGAGTACATCTCTTCTTACTTTAGACATAAAACGTGTGCTGAAAAAGTGATTGGAAAAAACAACGAACTCGAGAATATGCTGAGCCCTGAATCATGAACAATATAAGTTAGTCTATTGATCAATTAATAATGATAAATAATAGCGTTTGGGTCATAAGATATAATTAAGATCATGTTTGAAAAATTATAGGCAATGATTTTCCAAATGATAGTTCACAAGTTCTTACAATACGTTTTGGTTTACTTTCTTGACTGCTCTTTTTTACTCTCTATTCTGCTTTATCTTACCGACAATGAAATATAACAACATATCACTATTATAATAGCTGAACAAACAAAGGTTGCATTAAATGTCCACTTCTTTGGAAAAGCATTGGACAAGTTTGAAAATGAGTTTTTGGTAACTTATCAATTAGTTGAAGTCAAGATTGAAGAATAGAAAAAGAGTCTTTTGCCTATTATGAGACAGACATTCAGCACGTTTTCTTATGGTTAACTTAATTTTATTTTATTTTCAATTGCATAAAAGTGTGTTCACTCTTTACACTTTTGGCCTTTAGTACGAACTTTGATGTCTTTTCTAAATCATATTATTATGAATTTTTTCACTCGTGCAATAATTTATCACTTTCTGTGCAGAATTTATCGAATAAATTTATAATAGAATCAATATGATTTCAGTTATTTCATTTTAATGGATTCACTTATTTACTCATTAAATTGGATAAACAAAACGAAATATTATCCAAACAGTGAAGGCTTTCAACGGAGATCATTATCAAACTAAATTCAAATGATAGGTTGTTTGAATAGCAAGTCTTTTCAGTTTAAATTCATTGATCCTCAGGAATAATTAGAATAGATATAAAGGCAATAATTAGTGTCCAAATTTTATATAAAACTATCAAGAAATAAAGCAAATTCTAGTTTGAATGCTAGTATCTTAAAAAAAAGTCTCTATTCTGATTTCGAATGTTTTGAATTTCTCGAAAAATGCTTTCATATCGCACGAGCCGATGATTATTTTATCAGGAATTGGAAATACTTATAATATTAGAAAATACGATAAAGAGTTTTGATAAGAATGTAAAATCTCTTGTGTATTGAGGAAAAGTGTCACAAATGCAAAAACTAATCCCTTGCCTATGATTTCAATTTTAGATTTTGTTAGAAAGTTTTCTGTTAGGGTTTTGAATAAAATTGGATCAAATAAACAACAATATATGAAATCTCATTTTGAAGAATAAATTTTCTTGAACTGAATGTTGGTTTTTATGTTTCAAGTTTTATAATAAAAGTGTCTCAATCATGATTAGTTCGAACTTGAAATAACTTTTGACTGCATTTCTTCATCTTCAGATTGTTGTCAAATAAAGAGAAAACTATTGATCTCCCAAAGAATAAAGTAATGTTAAAATTCTTAGTTTGTTTACAAGAGTTTGAATTTAAAATTTTATACATAGTTTGTTTTAAGCTCTTTTGATGCTCTTTTTCACAAATTAAGCTAAATTTTTTTAGTGTTGTGATAATATTTACTTATTATATAATACTGGTAAAGAACTGAGTACTTGAAATTTAACAAATTTCAATCAGAAAGAATAATATTTTCGTTGAATGTTTTTGAATGAACTTTACTGAAACACAATTATTTGTAGCCAGAGAGACAGTGTTAAATGTTTTGATATCCTGATTATGCATTAGTGTTCACAAGAATAATACGGCTAATTCTAAATATTATAACACAAGTTTTATTGCATTGTCAAATAATGTGGATCAATAAATCCTTTGAGACTACGAATGCACTCTAGATTCGGAGATTTTAAGGTCTATTTCCGAGCTCTGTTATGTCCAAAAACCATTTAAATCGATAGAGCATTTTACATTATTTGATAATTCCAACAAAAATTGTAATTTAAAATGATATTTGAGCAAACATATGCTTTCTCCCGAAAAATAATTGAATTGGAAAACACTGAAAAACACTAACTTGAAACCACGGCCTTAGCTATTATAATCAAACTTCAATTATTAAATCAAGAATTCTCTGATATGGCTTATTTACAGAAAAAACTGAAGCTATTTCATTATGTTTACTCCATTAGTAAATGATACCTTCTTTTCCCAAAACTATATTTTATAGTTTTTCACATATTTCTTTCATATATTTTATAAACTCTTTTTCTGATTAGCTCTTCCAAAGTCGATTTTTGTTTCAACAGGCTACTTTGGAGTTAGTGATGAAGAAGTACTAGTTATTATTTTACTGTTTCGATATAGTTGTAGTTCAGTTGCATTCTTTGATAAAGATCTTATTTGAACAAACCTTTAATGATTGGATGAATACATTTTATTGGACTCTTCAAAAAATAAAAGATCTCATTAATTATTAACTTTATTTTTCTATTTGTTTATTTGGTTGGAGTTAAGCACGATTTCTCTTACTAAACACGATATATAAAAAATTATTGATTTTTAGTTATTTTTTGTTTCAAATAATTTATAGTAACAATTTATAAAGTGCAATAAAGTGAATTTGATTTTTTTATTTTACTATACTTTGCTTAATTGAATCATTTTTGAACATTTGAATTAATATTTGAATGTGAAATAAACTACAGTATATTTCAATTATCTTAGAATTGGATGTTTGTCAAAAAATTTAATGTTTGTTTCAAATGGTTATTAATCAATTGATGAATCTTATCGTGAAAATTAGCCGAAAAGCCAAAATATAAATAACTATTCTGTTCAATCACTATTTCTGTTCACTTAACATGATTTGAGTCAATCAAAATGACTTTTTCCATCTGTAGAATTTACTATTTTTCCGTTCTTTGCTCTCATTCAATACGACTTTCTTTTTTCTATTTCTTTTTAATCTTTGTTGCACTCATTCCTCAATTTGAATCTTTAAAAAAGCCGATTCAGTCCATTCACTAAAATTAAGATTTTCGGCTCAACTCAAAAGGTTTATTAAGAATTTACCTCCAAATATAATTTTGTGAAAACTATTTTGAGAACTTTTAGATTAACTTTATATGAGTTGAACACCAATTAAAAGACTGACAACTTTTACAATCTCTTGCTTTTAATTTTCTAAAATAACAGTAAATCATAGATTCTGAGTCTATTAAAAGATGAACACAAGAATAATTTGTCCCAATGTTTGTTTGAGAGCATTTTGCTAAAAGTTTAATTAGATATACTTAAAAACAATTTCTTTGCACTCAATTATATTAACAAAAAACAATTTAAAGTCAACTTATAAACTGAATTAATATTAGGTTTCTTAAAACAGGAAAAGTTTTTAAGATCAACTCTATCAATGATTGAAATCTTTTTTTATTTTTTCTTAAAAGTTAAACCATCCGTATTTAATCACTTTCCTCTCTCTCTCTCTCTCTCTCTCTCTCTCTCTCTCTCTCTCTCTCTCTCTCTCTCATTCTTATCTTTTCTCATAACGAGAATAACCTTTGATGTGGAAATTAAATCTGGTATTAATTTATTTTTGTCTTATTTGCCTACTTTGTAAACTTAGTATTAAATGCGAGCAATTGTAAAATTTAAGGAATATATAATACGGTATGTACTCAAACATAAAATCAAAAATTTTCATTAAACGAAGCAATTATATCATGCATAAAGTCAGGGCATATTATTTATGATTTATTGTTGAGAAATTGTGTGCTCTTTTAATTTATTTACTATATAAATGAGATACAGAGATATCATTCCCAGAGAAAATACTTTTGATAATTAAATTTTTTTCGAAAGATATTTTATTTTATATGCTCTGAAACAATAAGACTATATAAAAGCTGATGCATATAATATGTATAAGATCTATAAAATATCAGATAAGAGTTATATAAACGCATTTCATTATGACTACTACTGCCAGTATATCATTCTTACAATGATTGTGATAATACATTCTTCAAGAAATTTTGTTCGCTAAAAATGCTCCAATTCTAAGAATGCATAAATCCATTATGTCTTCAGAACCTTTCCCTGTGAAAACTTATAGCTATGAATGCTCACAATAACTATACATTTATGATAATTGTTGTCTAAACTAAATAAAAATCTGATTATACTTCTTCTAATAAAACTTTGATATAGAAAATTAATTCAGTTTGCTTTAAAAGTATAGCTGAGTTAAATCTAATTACTTTTAATCAAATCTTTTACTGTTTTTTTTATTAAAAAGTCAAAGATTCAGAAATTTTTCACTTACAATTGAAGAGTCAATATTTGTCGTTTAGAAATTAGTTTCAATTTGTAAGTCAAGTTTATATACATTATATTAGATTTGATCACAAATCATCTTAAAAATGGATTTGGCTTTACTTAAACTTGAAAATATAAAAAAAAACTATTAAGCCTTCAATTTATCATTATTCATGATAATTCTTATTCTTGTCTGATGTTAGAATGTTAGATGGCTTAACTTAAATAGTTAATAATATATTTTTCTTTAAATGCCCGAATTTCTGGTAATGTCATCATTCGACTGACTCATCAACTGTTTTTTTCATCAATGGATTTTCGTTATTTATTGAAAATTTATCATTTATCATAACTAACTCTCAACAAAAATTAAATAATAGTTCCATTGGTTTATAAGAACTGAGAAATATATAGTACAAACTTCACATCTGCACAATTGATCTCCAAAACCGCACAGCAAAAAAGCAAGACTTATTGCAGTTACAGTAAATCTTGCTAAAAAATTTTAGGATAGGTTTCATATTGATAGTTTATATACTGTATATAACAAATTTATTAGTTACATCAATATGTTATATTAAATTAGTTATAATTAAATTACAAGTACAAATTTCGGATCATCAAAACAGTTCAAATTTTATGCATTGCAATTATCAAATGTATAATCACTCAAGTTATTTAATAGTTGAATGCGTTTATATCTTTCCAAATAATTCAAATAAATCCAATTAAAAATTCACTTGTCGATCAATTTTTCTGAAAATTTTTATGTCAAATAGAGTCAAAGCATTCGACAATTAAAAGCAGAAAATAATTAAACATTTGCTTTTAATTACCTAAGTATTTGACGAATCGTGATTTCAAGTCATTTGTTTAGAATTTTAACGCAGGAATTCAAAAAGGGTTATAATTGTAATATCGATCGTAACTCAGCGGAAATGAATTTCAAGTTTTCAAAACACAGTGCAGTCAAATTCTTGTTTTCGTTAATTTAAATTTCATTTCACATATGCACACATCAAATGACAAATTTGATTAAAAAAATAGTAAAGATGGTAAAGATATGTGATTACATGAGAAATTAAATAATTTATATTTTTCAATAATAAATTCTGCCTTTTTGCTAATGTCAGCTAAACTGTATCTCATGTCGAATTATGTCTTATTCGCCTCAACAAATTATTATCAATAGAAAATCTTAACTCAACAAATGATTTTTTTAATAGCAACAAAAGAAACGATTCAATGATTTCTTCTCAAATCTTTGAGTCAGTGATGTAGAAAACATTCCATTTTTAGATTATCTAAACTATCGCTATTGTAAAAAAACTCAAAAAAAAAAATCTGATCTTAACTTTAATTTAATGCATAGTTCGGTAAAAATATGCAACTATTGGAGACTGAAAAAGAGTAGAATGATTTTTAAATTCAGTCAATTAAAAATTGATTCATTTTTATACATGATATTCTATGGCTAATAATATCTTTAGGTCATTGAAGTCAGAGTAAAAAGTAGTATAAGATGCGGAGGCGAGAAATGATGGTAAACAGTAGCAGAACGGCGCCGATGCAGTCCCACTAAGACTATGTTCAATAAGTGTGTAGAACAGCATCACATTCTAGTCATCACTTATGACTCTCTGTCTATGTCTACAGCATTGCATTCACTTATATTTTCGTGTTTCAAGCATTAAGGCTAAAATGCTTTTCGCGAGCCTTTAGCCTATTTTATATAATTCTGTGTATGTATAATGTACTGAAATTGATGAAAATTTGAGTGTCAAATATTTTTGGCTAAATGTGAAATTTTCTCATTCAAACTTATTGACTATGAATAGATTCATTGAAATTGTTCATTTGGAATCCTATGTTCCAAAAGCTTAATTTAAACCAAATTTATATTGAAATAGTGCTCATAAACTTTTTCAACTTATTCAGTCAAGTGAAACATGAGTTTTACAACTTTTCCTTAGAAATCGATTTAGAAAATGATTAAAACTTGAACCGATTTAATAAAAGACTGTAACAAAAGCAACATTGACTGAAACAAATAACGTTAATTAATAGTGAGCCAAGTTCTCAACTAAAAGTATTAAGCGGTGAATTGTGATTCCATTCATGTTATAGAGATAAAGTGGCATAACTTTGGTAAGTCAATTAAGTTAGCACTGGATGGTGTTTAGGTAGTTCTTAAGTTTGCCGGTTCGACAAAATAATCAAGTCTTGTGCCATCAGTTATCAGTAATTTGTTTGTGAGACTTATTGTTCTGCTATATAGAGAATGAGTTGGATACTTGTTAGATATAATACTATTTATAAATCTTATTGGACTTCGAGAGCCAATAATCATATCCAACATTATTAATACCACAAAAGTTAATACGACATAAGAATTAATTCAATGCAATCAGAGCTGCTTTGCTTTTATTTCTTCTTTTTTTAATGACTATTCAAACATTTATTTGATTTATTTGAAGCTAAAGTAATATAGAGATTAGTAATTAGTAACTTAATAGACTTTTACAGTATAAGTATATGAACAGCACATTCAAGTATATAAATTTCATTTTAAGATTATTAGAGAACTCAATTATAGGGAAATATAGTCCATAGAACTATTTGTCAGTCTAGTCCTGTTATTAAGATCTCTTGAATAATAGTGATTATATGGACACTGTCTTTATGCTCATATAATGATATTATATAATGTGCACTGCATTCGACTTACAGTACAAGTTAGAATCGTTTAGCGATAAGTATCGTTTGTTTATAATTGATTTTTTAGTAGCATTTGCCAAATAATCTTTATTTTCATTTTATAAGTAGTCACAAATACGAATTATAGAATAAAAAATTCAGAATTGATTCACTAGTTATTTGTTAATAATATCACATCTGTTCAATGCTGAAAATAAATCGATTAACTTATAATGCAGTTCAGTTAGAATTTGCTTCAACTATAAAATGATCGAAAAGAAGTTTTTTCTCTACTTTGTGTGTAACAAAAATAAAGTTTTTGAAATTTAAATCGAATAAAAACAGTTTTTCCTAAAGAAAATAAAATACTTCTTTATTTTTGTGTTAAATTATGTCATTTTTATTGTTTTAGATAATTTTTGATATTAAGAATGTTTATTTTGTATAATTCTTACATTCATTTAATCGGAGGCAAAGTTTACAAAATTTCTTAAATATTTTATGATGAAGTTTGTTCTTCGAGTTGGTTTTCAACCATTTACGTGAGTCAAAAAATTAAACGACAAGACAGAAAACATTTTCTTTTTCCAGAATTGTAAAGGAAAAATAGTTCTATAGTGTTCGGGATTTCCGAGAGCTTATACTCTGGAGTACAGAATCCCATATCTTTCATATAAACTCAAGTATCAAACTTTTTTCTTGATAGTTCATAAACGACTAAAAAATGGTAAAATACTTTCCCAAAAGCATTAGATTTCATTTTCAGATCTCAATCATTATATTTTTGATGTATATTTTACTGATTTTGAGACTTCAGATTTAATTTATTTGTTTTACTTTCTAGTTAGTGAACGAATTGATTGCTCTTTTTCTAATTTTAAACTCAAAATTCTATTATAAATCAATATAGAGTTGATCTTAAGAACAAAACACAAGAATTCGAAACTCATCCAAGACTTCCATTATAGTGAAGATAAGGTTTATAACAAAAGAGTTATAGTTGAGAGAGAAAAAAATAATATAACATGTATGGAGTGCTAACATTGCATTTTCACTTCAGTTAAAATAAGTTCACAAAAGTAAAGCACTAAATAAAAAAGTTTAAAAAGTTAGGATTAGTCTATTCGTGATAAAAGAACATAAAATATAGTAAATATCTATAGAATCCAACTGAAAAAATAACAAAAAATTTATTTTTCAATGTGTAGTTCTGCAAATAAATGATTCAGAACTTGTTAAAAGAAATGTTAATATTCACTGTAAATTGAATTCAAAAGAATTTTTGCAGAAGAATAAGGAATCGCGAGATATTGTTATCACTAAACTTCGCACGATTTCCTCATTTCAGGCAATTCCAAATTTTTCCGGCGAAGAGAAAGCTTTAAAACAAATATGACTTTGAGGTGAAACCTATTTCTCTCAATACAAATTCTAGACATTTGATAGAATGGAAATAAATAGTCATTGAATAAATTTTTGTGAAGAAATGTCGAAAGTAGTTAGTCTTAAAGTTAGGTTTAGTGAAGTACTTGCGTTGCAAAAATACTAACTTCATGGTAGAGTCTAATTTGCATTCACACTTTATAATATACTGAAGAATATTTACCCATCAAAGCTCTGGAGGGCCGTAAGCATAAGGCATTCAAATTTTTGCTGCATTGCTCTCAGAATAAATACCATTTTTAGGAGCTAGAGATAGGAGTTGTGAAAGAATAGGAAAGAACTGCATTTCCCACTCATTCAAACTTTGTATTAAGAAAATAACATTAATGGAGATCAAGTATTAGTTGATTCACTAATGCTTTTATAGAACTTCTGTACAAAATAATAAAAACCTTTTTGTTAACTATCAAACATTATAACCAGTTGTTTAAATATATCATTCCTTTGACATTAAGAGACTTTTCAAACACAGTAAGTATTGATATTTTAAATAAAAAGTTATCTTCAACTCAACAATTCTACAGTATATGCAATACATTTTAATAATAATTACAGAATATTTCAATCTTCCCATAAAAAGGAATATAAAAAAATAATACTCCTTTGGGATACATTGCAGACATTATGAGCAGAGCTTACAATTTACTGTTATATTGCTTTTAACCCTAACATGTTTTTCTCTTCGCTTCACTAAATTTTTTAAGTTTGGGTAAAGCTTAACTTTTTTTGTGAACCTTCATCTGCATAATTGTATATCTTATTCAGTGATATCAAAATATTTTTTAAATTTTTAAGTTTTCGTCACTAATCAATAAAATTTGAATAACTCATTAGTGAAGCAATTTTAGTACAAATATTAAAACTTTTAACTTATATTTTTGGTTTTGAATCTTATAAAATAATAGTTATTTGTAACACATGTATATGGAATCGAAAAAGTCTGTAGTGAGTTATCATTCAAAATTTGAGTTTACAGTCAGAAGAATTGAGTCGATTCTAAAAATTGATAGTATTCATGAAGTTTTATTTACTAATCAAATACCAGAACTTGAAGCTAATCAAATAATTATCAATCAAATATAATTGCATGATCTCTAAATTTTATTTATTCTCAGTTTTATGATTGATAATTATCATGAAAATTTATAAGTTATCAATAATTACTGTAAAAGTTCAGAATAGAATTTATTTTTCTGACTCTGAAGCTTAAAAAGTCAAAATATTACCTGAATTAAAGTTTTATTATGAGTTTTATAAGAAGTTAAACATAATTTTTTCGCTCTAAAGAAGTTGAAAAATGAGTACTTCATCACAAAAGAAAATAGAATGTATGTAAATTACAGTACTCTAATTGCCCGTAATTTTTCAGACTTAAAACTTTTACGATAACAAACTCTTATAATTATTTTATGACTAATAAGTTTTACACTTTATGATTCAAAATTTTCAAGACTTTTATTATGTTCAAAAATTACTATTAAGTACTCTTCAAACAATTTCACTTTCTGTAACTGTATTATTCATATAAGTTAATCACTAATTATTCTTAAAAACATATCATTTATTGAAGGATAATATGTTTCAAACTTAGAAGGATTTGAGTCATAATAACTTACTATTCTGTAGAGAATACCAACCCTTAAAATGAAATTGAATAGATTTATAAGATTAGTAACATCTTAAATAGAGACTAAGAATTGAAAATTGAAAAAATGATTATTACGAACAAAGAAACATAATCCTAATTTATTGTTTATATAATTTTTTGACAGAATGGTGTAGTGAAAAATATTATATTCTTAACACTTAATCTAAAAGTGATTGCTTTTTTATGCAAAAACGACACATTCTAAGCTCTATTTAAGGCTTATATTTATTCGTAATTTTGTTATTCATTAACTCCTTTGTATTTATTTTGCTGCAAATGTTGGCTAATATTCCTTATATCAATAACTAGTTTAACTGATTCATGCATTTGACACAACAATTTGAGACATAAATAACTATCCCTTTAATCTTTCGTTTTATTTCTTTATCTCTATTTCAAATTGAATGCAAGTTTTCTAAATATTTTTAAGAATGTGTTTTCATAAAAAGTTAATTTAGACTTAATGGGGAAAAAATAATTCTAAAAATTTGAATTCAACTTAATATTTGGATTGTTTTGAAGTGATTAAAATATTTAGAAACGCGAACTATAACAATATGAACGATTTAAATATTATAACTGTTGTGAGTTTACGTGTATTGACTCTTTTCAAGCATGAAATAACTGCGAAGTATTCTCTTGTTTACGTGATCTGAATAGCATTTAAACATTTGAAATGGAAACCAAACAATTAGTAAATGTCATACATTCACAACTATTTTAATGCATTATTAAAGTTTTAGTCTCAGAGTTTTCATTAACGTGCATTAGAAGAGCTTCCCTTTTTGTCATGACTCAAACCTTTTTAGTTAGCTCTACATCTCTGTACACTCACTAATGCTTTTAACGAAATGCCGTAGAAATTAAATTAAGTTTTAGGGCTCTTATTAAGTATAGCTTAAACTTTATTAACAGTGCTCTGTAGAGCAGTTCTTGCATTCATTATCGTTATATAATTCTTAAACATGAGTTTCACTTGAGCCTTCTCTTGTTTGGTACTTAAGAACTTGAATCAACTGATATTTATAATAAGGAAGAATTCAAATTATGAAAAGCAGCCCAACTATATTCAAATTAACCAAATTTCAAAAATAACTTTCTATAAGAAGTCAACGTTTGGCAAAATAACTATAACTAAGCGCTGCTATTACTTAAGGTTCTTAAACTTCAAGCTCACGAGTCATCATCACATTTCCACTCAATTTTTTACGCAATAATAATTTTCTTCATCAGAGAGACTCCGTATGTATGACCGAAACACGTATGCCATCAAATAGATTAAACGAATTTATTCATTATAAGTAAATGAAATTATTTTAATGATATCATTTTGCAGCTTATTTCTAATCATAACACAGTAACTTAATTTTGATTTCTGATTGGTTAACTTATTAACTAATGTATTTGAATCATGTGCATCTTTAACATTTTTGACTATTCATAGTGATAATATTACATGTATTTACATCCCAAGGTATTCGATAGCTTTCAAAGAGTTATGAATTTAATAAAAGCAATGAATTCATTTGAACTGTAATTTTTCTCTTATTCTGTTCTTATATTATATGAACTTATTTTGATCATTAGATTTGAATTTCAATATCCACTTGAATTATTCATGTGGGCAAAAATTTCATCAAATTAAGACATTCGAGACTTGTTTTCCAATAACATAGTCCTAAGTTTATTACGAAAATATCTTTTTTTGGATCTATCAATAAAAACTAATTAGTATTTAAAATAAATCCTTTTCTCATGAGGAGTAATTAAATAACTTAATTAGTATCTTATCTAAAATGTCTTAAATAATATTTTTGATAAATGAACTGCTTGAAAGTTAATGGTTGAACATTTTTAATGTAATTTAGTACAAAATCAAGTTATTTTAAACACAAACTAGAAGTGTTTGGTGTTTTAGTTACAAATTTTTAAAGCTGACTTCATTTTCAAAATTAATTATATAACTTTGGAATCTTGACTCAGAAATTAACGCCGGTTTCTGGTTTCAAACTTAACTAAAATACTTTTGTTAAATACAATTTGCTGTGCGTTTCAAATAGATGGTGCAAATCGATTGTACGCAAGAATTTCAATATAACATAGAGTTATGCAATGTATTTGTGGCTATAGCTTATGAATTATTTATTGCTCAATATATGTATTCAGTGTATGTTAACTATGGATTCGACTGTAGTTTGAGCTAATTTCGCCAAAATATTAATAACTTGAGTTGTATAACGATGGGTATAAGTTATGAGGATTAAAAATAATTTTTGACCCTATTTTTAGTCTTACACTTGTCAGTGATATGTTATGCTATCATTGCGAACATAATCACAGCATTCATTATAATTTTCCAGATTTCAAAGTTATTAAATCTTCAAACTTAATCATTTTTCAAAAAAATAATGATGAGTTTTGGGCTAAAGTTTTTAAGCTAATTATTTCCTAATTAACATTTAGTGTTATTTTCCAGTATTTTATGAGATTATGATTTAATTTTATATTCACTATGCGTTTGACTGAACGAGTAAAATATTTAGTAAATTTTAGATAAGAATTATTTATAAGTTATGAAAAGAGTTATTCTAAAAAGACTGATAAGATATTTTCATTTTTTGCTTCTTCATCACTCTAATAGAATATAATTACGATTTTGTTGTGAACTCGCGTTACAATATTTTCATGAATTGAGAAAAAAATGTTACATATTATGTATTTTTATTTGAATTTGAAACTTATTTCATTCTTTTTTTGACTAACATTACAAAAGTAGGGATTTTCAGTAAGTTTAAGTCTAGTCTTTGAATGAAGGTTTGCTATGAGTCCGTCTTATGGAAAGAATCGGCCATCAAATTACATATGGAATATTTATGTTATATTTATGGCAGACGTGACTTTTCGGGAATAGTATTTTTATATTACTAGAAATCCTTGTGAATTCAAAAATGAATGCTGATTATGAAATAATGTTATATTCTAAATCTTATTCGTTGTAAAATCAAAAAAAAATTCTTAAAGCTTGATTTGTGAATTTGTTTCTAAATCACTGAAACTCACTCAAATATTTATCATAGAAAATTTCATGTTTTATGAATAACTCAAAAATGTTTTGCTTCAAATTCATTTTTCGTATGAATTCTTTTCAACAAAAAGTAAATGAAAATTATTACTAGAAAAAGGAAATTGAGATGCGTTTATGTGCATAAAATAGTACCTAAACCGCTGATAAATCTTATAATTTTAAAAAACCAAAAATAAATAAATTGAAGTTCAATTTTTGAATTTTCGACATTTTTAATATGAAATTAAATATTTAGGAAATGACTAAGAATTCAAAATTAAAAGAATAATTCCTTTATTTCAGACTCTTTAAGATCATTTGTTTGAAATATTTGGAATTAAAATTTTTTGATTTTTCTAAAACTGTATTTAATTCTAAAAAACACACAAAAGAATAAAGGAAAAAAGCATGAATAGGCAATCATGAGCCGAATTGTACATACAGTAACACTAAAAAGGCAATTATAAGCATTTATAAACGTTTATCAAAAGTATTGTTTCGATCCTAAATCATATTTAACTTTAATGATCAAATAGATGAGATTAAAATACAGACAAAGTCGCAAACTTACTGCTCTAGTTATGATTATTTCTAGGATTTTCGAAACATTAAAGTAGGTTAAAATGGTATGAATTCTAATGCAAAAACAATATTTGCGGTTGAATAGAACGGAAATTGATTTTAAGAAATTATTTTTACTAAATAAAGAAAAGTTTTACATAAATAATAATTATAGTAATATTTTTTATTCGGTAAATACTAAGAATTAATAACAAGTTGACATCTAACTGTCAATTCTAGTTTTGTAGTCATGTTTCACTTTTTTAACCATTTGAATTCTAATAAAATCAATTTATGAATAGTCTCTCGCAATAAAATTGATCGTTTGTAATATCTTTCAGCGCAGAAAAGATGAGAATATGTTGTGTTCAGAGAGCTTTTTGAAATAAATTTAAATAGATCTTTATTCTTTGCTAAACTACTTTTCAATTTTTTCTATTAAAAGTCACTTTGAGTTTTGATTATAAGACACCAAAAGACTTGAATCACACTTTAAAATCGAAATAAAACTTCAAAAGATTAGAGTTAAGTGGGATGAAAGGACTGTAACCTCATTTTCATCATCAATCATTCATTATTTGATCGAATAGTTGAATAGATCAGAGCTTCAAAACAGGAATAGATAAGTAAAATCTAGTTTGTCATCTATGAAAAATGGGGAAAAATCGGAATCTCAACTATAAATCCAGTAAAAAAGAGTTGGAATCCGAGATTTTCAAAATTCTGATAATTTTGATTATTTTATGAATTTGAGGGTTTCGTTACAACTTAACTCATTCATCAATTTAAAATTCTTTGATTCTTATATCATTGGCTATTTTCGGTACTTTTTGACTAAAAAATTGAATATTTATTTTCAAAAAATTCTGAAATATTTTAATGAGTCTATTGAACCAAAATCCTGAATTTGTTTCAGAATATGACAGTTTTGAACTTTATTTTCTAACCGAAATTGGAGATATTTAAACTTAAAAGGTGAGACTCTGATTATGATATACCATAAAAATACATTTAAGGCTCTTTTCTTTTTGAGTGTTTATAACAAAACTAATATAGCGTATATCTATCTATATTTATGCTTATTATACAAATAGTGACGCATCGGGTCTTTGAGAGATGAAATCAAAGCTTTTCGCACAAAAAAACACATACAGTGCAAAACACACAAACACTTTCAAAGCTTAATGTATTTCTCACTGCATAAATGGACAAATAATTGGTATTACGGAGAAGCAGAAAACCGAAATTTAATCTCTAATAAAGCTAAGAATTTCAGCACAACTTTAGTTATGATAAAAAGAATATAACTAAACGTTATCTGATATAAGGATGAACAGAATCGTATATTTTCAATAAGACTGGTTCTGCTCTGACAGACAATATTTGGGCTAAAAAATAATTTTCTACTCTAATACCTATACATTTCATTAGAAAGACTCGAAGTATTGCAATTTCAGAGTTGATGAAAGATAAGTCTGTGAACTACGGAAAAGAATTTCTTTTCACATTTAACGAAACTTTTTTCTAATAAAATAGATAATAAATTTTGACTTTTGTCGAAATAAGATATATATAGCACACAGAATTCAATTCTCACTAATGTCTTATTGGAGATAAGGTTCTCGCTTGAGGTCAAAAGTGTTTTTGCTCAAGTCATCTGCATCTTACCTCTTGTCTCTTATTTTTTTCATTCTCTCGTTCATTCAAAACCTTTTACTGACCATTACATTACTTTCATTATTATGTGTGAAACTTGATGTCGCGGAAGTACTTCAAAGCAAACACATTGTGATGCCTTAACAATAATTGACAGTCTCTTCTATACAATCATGAGATTTCTTGCGTCCAAATATGCGTTAGAGTCTGCCGTTTATTCGTCATAAATAAAAGATCTTTTTCGTCATTCAAAGAATGTTAGATTCGTTTCAATTATTATAATCAAAGGAAAAGTTATTGCAATCATATTATATCAATGATATTTGGAATGGAAATGTATTGTAATTTCTCTCTGCTATCATTTACAGTGCAACCTCATTACAGGCAACCTTGGTAAAGGCAATTTTTGCTAAAGGCAACTCAATTTCCATTCACCGGC
>JAQFXV010000639.1:0-19706 GCA_034694065.1 Camisia spinifer
TCAAGAGAATATCGCAAAACTCCGGCAACAATATAGAACGGAGAAACTAAGAGGTCACGAAATAAGAGGTGAGAAAAAGATGGAACACTTATTATAATTGTGTCACAAATCTAACATTTCAAATCAGCGCAAAACCATATGGTTAGCAAATTTTCATAACAATAGAAACTATAGTTTGTTTAACTATCAGTTCAATAATTATCAATTTTTGACACTTGATTATGAAAATTAAGAACAATAAAAAATTAAAATCTATTAAAGCAAAGTAAATAAAACTTATGACAAGACTGAGAAAAAGATAAGTAAATGAATAAATTAATGGAAAGAATATTTAGAAAGAGATAAAGAGTTGCTTTTGTTCTAAGTTTGAATTAATTTCGATTATGAGTTAAATAAATCATTTTATTAATTAATTATAGCATCAGATAATAAGATGAATTAAAAATTTATGATAAAAATGACAAAGATATTGAGATATAGTCATTATTAATTGAACCGATTCTTTAGGTTATGAACTTTGGGTTAAATAATTATAATAATGTGTAATCTCTAAAGAATTACGTTTATTAACTTTGTTTTAGATCTAAAAAAGTTGAGGCAATCAAATGCACATAAATATAATTGATTAAAAAGAGAAGATACGAATGTTTGACTAATTAATTATGAAAGTAATAAATGTTAACTGTCATCAAAACGAGTTATCCTTCTTTTGAAGTTCATGAATATTTGAAAAACTGGAAACATGTTTAGTTATAGAAAATATTTTCGAATTTGTTGGAAAAAGTGAAACCCTATGAATGTTAGAATTGAATTAAATTTGAAACTGTTGAATGAATGGGTTAATGATTAAGAATGAAACTGTTGATTAATTGAAATATATTTAAGTAAACTGATATTGGATTGCATTATAAGTTAGAAAGCATATATACCCTCATTGAAACTTCGTAAACGACCAGAAGAAGGCAAAGGAGGTTTCTTAAGACGAGAAGATGGGTAATCAGGAGGTGCCGGTTCGGGTGGCGGTGGATAAGCACCATATCCTTAGATTTAGAAAAAAGATTCAATAAGTAATAGAAAGAGTATGAAAAAGAGTAAATAAGTAAATACTGCAACAGTAATGAAATATCATTACCGCTAAGGCCTGATGAGACGGTGTCTTCATCGTCATCATCAGATGCATCGTCAGATGCGTCTAAGTCTTCAGGCAATCGTGAGGAATGAGAACTAAGACTAACACCAGAAATAGCATTTGCGACACCAGAGGATTTCAAACTATTCGACTTTTTTAAATGAAAATGATAGTGAAAAGGAGTGAATGACTTAATCTCAGAATAAGCTGCGATTCGTCGCCTGTCTGTTGCATAAAGTGAAGAAGAAGAATGTGGAGCAGCGGACGTATTATTGGACATTTTTAATGGCCTGCGATGTGATGGAAGTCGAGGAGAAAAATGGCTTATATATGACGGCGGAGGAGAAACAGTTCGTGTATATGGCGGGGGAGCAAAAGATATATCACGTCTGGGAGGAAGAGGTAGGGGTGGGTGTGGTGTGTGATCACCAATGCGTCGACTGGACAGAGGCCTGTCTAGAGATTCAGTACTCGGAAAAGATTGTCGATAAAGATCTGATTTTGAAGAGAACCAAAAGCAAGCGAAAGAAATAGAAGACATAATAGTAATACAATGTTTAGAAAATTGATAATTTAAAAGCAAAGTTTGAGTTTAGATTGAATTTATAGGTATTATATCAAACTGACCCGCTTGAAGACTTCGCCTATTCTTTATTTGACTCGGTTTTACCAGATGTTCACCATTTTCTTGATTAAAAACGCTCGCATAAACTTCACTTTCATCACTAGGACTAAGATGTGGTCCATCAACAAAACCACTCGAAGAGATTAGTTCTTCGTTATCTCCAGATTTGTCGGGCAAATGCTCGTAAATGCCATCAGAATCAGCGGAACCGCTCCTTATATGATATGACTCTTGGCGAGAGGGCACTGGAGGTGGTATTGGTGTTCGCCTCTCAAGAGAATAGTCGGAGTCATCCATTTCGAAGGCTTTCTCTATTTGAGGCTTTCTTTCAATCACTTCTTTGAGAAAAGGAATAAAATATGCAGACTTTTGTTGAGTAGTAGTTGTCATGAAATGCGCCTGTAATTTGTCTGCCAAAGCATTGCCTTCAGTTAGAAGATGAAGACTTAAATCTTGATTAGAATAATAAATATTTGAATTATTGCTATCAGAAACGGCTACGATTTGAATGAGAGTATTGGGAATGTTTCCGGTGAATGCAGTCATTGTCGCGAGAGATGCCTTTCGTTTTGATGAATAAAATAATAGAAATCCATGAAGGAGTTCATCCCTATAGGCCTGTGCGCCGTGATATGAGGTCGACACTAGTTCTATATATTTCTTTGTTTCACCAATAAATAGTTCAATTGTTATTGAATGAGAAGATGTGACGTAATAACAATTTTGGTTCAGAAAAGGACTCATCACTTGTTCAACAGTGAATGGATCGCCGCATAGCATACACACTAAAATTCTAATGTCAGGATTGATTGCTTGTTCGGGTAGTACTGAATGATATATTTGGATTAGATCTGCACGTCTTTGAATAATTTCAATGAGTGAACGCAATGCTTGAACAAGACATTCAATATCGAATCGTTGACCAGTAGAATGACTGTCAAAATTGGTCACATCTATGAACGGACACTGAAGGCTTTTGGCCCGAGTTTGGCCCTCTTCTCGCAAAAATAATAAATCTTTTTCATTAATATTTGAATTCGCAGCGAATAAGATCACAATTGGGAGTCCATGAAATGGTAGACCATCTTCTTGTTCGAGATCTGATAATAATGTTTTCTCTAAGCTCTGTCTCACATATTCTAATGTTTGATGATTTGAATAAATGCAAAAACAGCCCTTTGGAGTGAAATCAGTGGTTCGGAAAGAGTTTTGCGGCAAATCAACGTCACCGCTAATTATCCTAAAATCCAAAGTGAATCGAGTCTTTTCCAATTCAAAAGTTTCGTTTATATTCTATACAAATAAAACAATAAATTAATGTCAAATCATTTAAATCTCTATTAAGTATATTATTAACCTTTAGATTAGTTGAAAGTTCATCACTTAATCCACCAGAACCTAAAAGGACTAAATTTAAATGATTGTTATTCGAGTCAGAAAACCAGTGACTATTTCTAGTTCCGGACGAAGGCCTGAAAGACAAATTCAAATTAAATAAATAATTATTTATGATAAGTTTTTCAATAAGAAACGATTTTCAATTGTGAATATAGATTAAGGGATGAATTAAATACCTTCTAATTTTGGAAGCATTAAATTTTTCAATCAAGACATCCATACAATTAGGAAATACAGGACAGTGTTCACGAATAGGTCCGTGAATGAATCCAAGATGTCTTAACAACATAAGAGTCCTGTCTTGATCTAAACGCTCTAATGCTTTATATCTATAGAATATAATGAGAAATTGAAGCAAAAAAAAAGTTCAGATCAATGAAAATGCGTTACACATTAAGCTATAAAGTAAAGTAATCTCAAACCGCGGATCTTCTTGTAATGCATCAGTAATTTTAGAGATATCGTCTTGTGTTATAACACTTCCCGGACCGAGACTTGCGAAATGATAGAAAAGGTTAGAATGCTCTAAAAGTAATTCTTGGAAATTAATTTTAGCGGATTCGCTGATATCTTTTTGATGTTCATCATAAATCTCAATGATATCCTGTTCACTCAGAGATTCATAACACTCGCGTCCCATAAATAAGACCCGAACTTCACTTAAAGACTTTCCGGGTGTGACATAACCCGTCTCTTGTAATAATTGTTTGAATTGGTGTCTCATTTCTCTTTGTCTTTCGCCAGTTTCAAGACCTACTTTATGTTCAATAAATACTTGTTCAGCTTCTGGAGTGTCCAATAGATCAAAAGGGATTCGTGTTTCAGAACTATCTTCAAAATCAATCTCTTGCCAGGTCTGGTCCGGACTGTCAATGAAGTATTGGTCAAAATCAGGCAGAGATCTGAGTCTATCTTTAAGAGTATTCCAATCAGTTTCTTCTCCAATGGTTTCGAGATCAGGCATTAGTTCACTGAGAACTTCGGGCAAAACTCTTAAATACATTTGCATTTTGCGGCACAAATAGTCGTCTTTTAACTTTTTAATATGACGTTTAAAAGTCAAGTGAGCCGAGTCCTGACCAAATAAATCACAATAATGGAGAAAGTCTTGACTTTGAGACAATTTTTTATAAGTGCTATTCCATAAAGTTCTGTAATCAGTAACTTGTGATCTGATTAATGAGAGGTATGCGTCGTTAGCACTTTCTAATGCATCTCTTCTATTACGAGACGATTCATTGAATGAAACAAATTTTGATTTGTTTTTATTCCTATCAATCAATTGAGCGCAAGAAATGAATGCTAAGTCGACGTTAACATTATCATGAGCTGAAGTTTCAATAAGAGGTATACATCCTTTGTACTCTTTTCTATTGACTAATTTTTCTGCTTCTTTCAAATAGTACTCATTGACTTCATCGTGTTTAGTGGTCGCCAATACTATTGGTTTCTTAGTTCTCATCAAACTATTAAGTATAAGTCCAGTCAATTCCACCTGTTTATCAATACTTCTGCCTTGAATTTCACTCACATCGAAAACACACACAAACCCATCGACACAAAAGCGCCCGTCATTTAAATATTTTTGTTCGTATTCTTTTTCAATTCCCAATTGATTTTTGCAGATATACATCATTTTTTCGGCGGATGACAGTCTGGTTGCGGCACATCTTCTATAATATGGTTCTGTTTTACCACTTTTAAAAGGTTGAAAACATGCGTCATCGATGAACTCCGTCTGTTCAATGACACTGAAAGACATTTCTAAACCATCTTCTAATGTCTTATATGTTTCGCCCCAATAAAGCCAATGCTCATTATTAATAATACGACCGCTAAAATCAGTTTGACTTAAGACTGATATATGATCTGCACTGTAATCATCTGCGAGCGGACGTATGAATCGATTGCAAAGGCATGACTTCCCGACTCCCATACATCCCTTCTCTTTTTCTGTTCCCGATAAGCCGACAACTGCTATATTAAAACATTTTTGATGTGTTGACTCTGATTTTCGAGCCATTTTCAATGTCCAAAATGACTCGTTATTAGAGCTTTCGTAAGCGGCCAGGATTACAATGCTCTCTATGAGTATATTTATCAATAAATACAACAGTAGATCATATAATTCAGGCAATTAGCTAACAAAATACGTCAAGTACTTCTTTTTACAACTTAGTCCTCATTTATTATTAAATAACACATATTTTTCATATAATGCCCATTGAGTTGATCGCCAACAGAGGTAAAGCTTTAGATATTAGCACAAAACTAAATTTCATGTTTTCAGTTTTCGTTTCCATATTTGTTCTTCAGTTGATTTATTAGCAATCGATTGCATTCATTATGACTGAAATAATAGGAAATAATTAATAACAAAACAATTCTCTGTAAAATATTAATGACTATTAATTTCTATTATATTAAGGAAATCTCAAAACTGAAAGCAAAAATCAATTAAATTAGAATAACTTGTAAATGATTGTTTTCCACTCATTAAACATATATTGTCTTCAACTTAATTTCATTATATTTTGTTTGTAAAAATTATATTATATTTCATACTAAAAAAACATCAAAGAGAACAAATTTCAATTATTTTTTAATAGTTTAATGAAGTGTTAGAAAAAAATTAATAAATTACAAAATCAATGATAAAAATAATAAGACAATAGAATGAATATGAATAGACTGTTATATGAACTTAACCCAAATTTGACTTTGAATTGAATTGAAAATTACCTTCAATTAGAAACACCTTTCAAATTTCAATAATGTTTTATCAAATATTTAAAGAAATATTTACAAGTGTTTTATCGTTAAGTTTTAACACTATCATAAACGATAAAACAATAATAAGTTAAAATCATGCATAACTCCAAACCTAAATAAAACCATATAATGGTTGAACTGAATGTGTTTTTCATTTTTAAAAATTACAATCCTTTACAAATTAAAATGAAGAAAAATAATAGCTTTAAAGCAAAATGGATTTAAATGAAGTGAATGAAAATAATTCAAAATCAGACGTTTTGAGACATACATAAGATCGAATGTAAGTTAAATTTGAGACTTTAGGTCACGCAATGAATGTGAGATCAAGCGTTTCTCAAGCAATATCTCATATTAAATCTTTACAGAAACTGATATAAAGCGAAAGAATTATATTAACAAACTTTACGTACAAAATGATCGGCAAAAGCATCAGAAATCTTATTGATTTAAAAAAAACTGTGCATAGTATTGGTCTAAAGACTAACCAATCGACCAAAGGCTCGAATGAGTCAAAAATAATACTAAAAGTTTGGTTTAATAATAGATTATGTTCGGGATTGCAATACATCATAATTATTTGAATTTTAAAATTAAAAAATAATATATAAAAGTCTATAAGCTCTAAATGTTCACGTATTAAAAAAATGCTTCATTCGAGTGAACTGTATTGAAAAGTAATTCTTTAATCAATTGAAATCATTTATTAAATCCACAGAACATTTTAATAAGAAATTTAAGGAAAAGTTCAATTTATGGCTTTAAACAATTTTTATCAAAGGGAGTGTTGAAGAAAAGCAAATAGACTCGACAGCCGTTATATTGAATAAAAAAAATTAAAGTTTGTTAGAAATCTGTTTACAAGATTTGTATTCAACGCAACACTGAAATGATAGCTTAGAATAAGTTAAATATATGGCCGCTCTTATCAAAGTAGTCTCATTCTGAGTCATTCATATTAAAGTCACTCTCAATCTAATCAATATCACTCAACTCAAGAGTTAGATCTTTAATAATTGATAAAAATCAAAACTATTTATCAAATTTCATTAAATACAGAAAGTTTACAATATTTTAATAGAAAAATATCTTTAGAAAAAGCTTTTTGTGATCAATAAAGTGATTATTCATTCAAAGGATGAATATTTTGGCAAAAACTTATTAAACCAATAATTTGAGTGCCGAACAAAAAGAGGTCGAATCAAATGAAAAGCTGACCACTCGAGAGAATATTTAATTGATCGTTAAAACGTCATGATCTTTATCTAACTTAATAACGAATAGGAAAATCAAATTAATTAAAACTATTAACAATTGAGAGCATTAGGCAAATGATGATTGAAAATGTGACTCAAAAACTCGTGAATAAGTAGGTTAAGACAGACTTACTTACGGCCCAATGGCTTCAGAGAAGGGGATCTTAAATCCGGAATCATGTGAAACGTGAGAGGGATTCGACTTTTTCATCAAATTTGCTTCAAATTGTTTCACATCATTTTCAATTTGAAAATTTGTTTCCAAAATTAAAGTAATTTTGGTTTAAAAAAATACTTATGAATTGGAAAAAGGAGCAAAAAATTAAACATTATATGATTGACAGGAATTAGAATTTATATTTGAGATAAAAAAGTTAAATTTTGAGTTGGATTACATACACCCACACGTCTAACTCTCAAATAAGTCTTAGTTATTATATTGAACGGAATGCTTGTCGTCAACTGTTTTATAAGTTAACTTTTAGTATGAAATGTCAATGCATTGACAGCAAAACTGTGTGAATGGGTTCACAAATATCAAGAAAAGTATTTTGGTTTTCATCAAAGTTCGCAAATAATAAGTGGTTCACTATCTATGAAAAGTTTCAATAAATCTTTTCAAATAATTCTAATCAATTTATCCGTAAAACTACTTCAAGCCTATGATATATCCAGAGTTTGCGCACAATTTTAATATTGAATTTTCGGTAATTTGTCATCTAATATATAAAACTCATTTTCTACTAAGAATACAAAAATAATAACAATCCTATAACTAAAGAGAAATTCAAAAATTTTATAGACAATTAGGTTTGAAGTTTTCAAATATTTCAATTCGATTATTCAAATGGAGCGTAAACTTCAAAAGAAATTTTAAGCTGCTTTTCATAGGAATCTCAACGAACAAAATTGGTTTAATATGAATTTATATTATATGAAGAAAAAAATTATATTCTATTCAATGAAATAATACAGAAAGAAAGACATATCAAAAGTTCTATTCAATACGCATGAATTCCAAACATATTTTTCATTTCCGGTATAATTCATTTAAAGAGCGATTACAAAAATTTTTCAAATACTAAAATAATTCTAGAAATAAAAAATCAGATCACGAAAGATGATAATCACATACGAAATCAAGTTAATTATGTAAAGGATAGAAAAAAGTTTTTCTCAGTAAAGAATATTTCAACAAAAAACTAAAGATTGATCGAAAGAGATTTAAATTTGGAGTTTTTCACTACAAAAAGATAATATTTTTTGAGAAAATAGCAAAAAATGCTATCTTAAAAAAGTATAACAGTTTTTGTTCATTATGTTCAGATTCTTATTTATTTTTCATTCTTAAAGCTACACAAGAAAAGTAATACTTTTTTAAAGAAAATATTTCAGTTATGCATTTATATAAGTCGTGATCCAAATTTCAAGTCAAACATTTGGTTTATTTGTCACAAAAGTATTGTAGACTCAATGAATACGATGTCAGAACATCTGATTTATCTTTATTATTAAATTCGAATTTTTGAAAATATTGTAAAATTAGTCTACAGTTGAAGTAAAAAAATTGAGTAAAATTTTTGGAATTATTCGAGAATTAAAAGGAAATATTTAAATAATAAGATAGACTTATACTAATTCCAAAAGGTATGTCTGTCTGTCTGTACGGTTATAGACTTGAACCTGAATCTCTCTAATGACATGTTAGAAGATAAATATTATTAATTATTGAATCGCGAGCTTTACCTTTATTGTATTTATTGTATAATAAATTAGAGTAAAGCGCTTTCGGAAATTGTTTTTGATTAATTTTGAACACAATTTTTGTCTCTGTTCGCCAATTATTTTGAATGTATCATAATTTAATCTTTCAGTTATTTTCTAAGACTAGAGATAAATGAACTTTTCACTATTGAATCACATTTCAATTAACAATCATATAAATATTTGAAGTTCAAATTCACACAAGTTTATCAATAATTATATGGAAAAACTAAACATTTTTTTAATCAACAGCAATAGGAATCCATGTTTTATAGCATTCAACTTATAATTAAATCAAATATTCACAAATTCATTAAAATAATCAATATTTGAATCGATTTACAGTAATTTAAAAGATAAGATATTATGACATGAATTTTCGGGTTTGACTGAAAACTAATTATTAATTAATTGCAAACTGTTATGAACTTAAAACAAAAACCTTATAATTAAATAATTTGATGAAATACTGATATTTTAGAAAAATATTCATCAAATTTTCTGAAAAATACGGTAAGACTTGAATCGATTTACATATTATTGTCATTGATATGCATTGAATTTTGTTGAGTTGATGTTTGAAATGCAAGACTTTATTGCCTGAAATGCCGTTCATCACAATTTATAACACATTTTCATTCACAACTTTATCATTGATTGGCTCTAAAATCGTAAGCCATAAACGCATAGCTGAGAAAAACATTATTCTTGATATTTAATGATATTTTGAATATTCAATCAAAAGTTATGAACAAATAGTGCTTTTCAACGAAATAATCAATATTTAAAATGTATTTTTCAAAAAAGATAATAATAATAAAATAAAAGTAATAACAATCAAAAGAAGCATTTCTAGGCATCAAAAGAGTTTCATCACTCAATTCAATATTCATTGTATTCAATGAATAGCGTTATCGCCGATTCTCTATCGAAATAAATCAACAAAAATATTCAACAAAAATATTCAAAAACGCAAAATAAATCCAAAGCTAACGCAATGTAAGGGAAGTATTAATTATTTTTGGATTGGATTGCATTTCACTTCAACTCTAAAGAGTTTATTCAGTATTCAACACATGTCTGTTCACAATAATAATATTTTGAAATAAATAATATATAAAAGCATTATATTTTCGGTTGAACTCTTCGTCACTAAAACTTTTATTCGCAAACAATATAAACTTACAAAGAATTTAACCTAATCTTAAAGGCATGCATACAACCAAAGCTACAACAAAAACGAATCTCTTTTATGCTTTTCTTCTCTTTCTCTATTATCATAATAGTTTGCAAACACTCTCATTAGTAGACAATCGAAAACACTTAAAACATCAGTTCCTAAAACCTCATGAAAAAATATATTAGAAAACGTACATAAAAAAGATTAATAGAGACAACTTTCTGAGAAAAGGACAGCTTTTCAATTAATCAATACGTCAACAAAGCTATCAATTCATCCCAATTAACAAAAGACCGAATAATTATTAATTCAAAATTATTGTCAGAAGTCTCACAAAATTATAGGTATTGAATAAAGTTGTCAAAAATTAGACTCTAATCAAACATTTCTGGTTTACATTTCTGTGATAACTATTTTGTGCACTCAATTATACCATGAATTATATGAATACTAACTATAATAATATTCTGTATAACCAAAGCTTTAAATTAGTTATGGATTTCTCAACCATTTAATTGCAGAGGAATTTCAATTATAAATTGTATGTATGAGAGAAAGTGTGCATTTGTTTAACACAAACTTAGTTAACACACAATTATGTAAATTCAAAGACTGTTTACTAATCAACACAACCGACTATTTTTCAATTCAAATCGATTTATGCTTTCATTAAATCAAAACTCAACTCTTCTCTCAAAATATATTCAATGAATGATTTTAAAAGCGATGGAAATATGTATTTATTTATAGATATTAGAAATTGATATGTGATATGCGGTTGAATTGGAATTAAATTTCATTTTCATAATGATTATATTCATGGAGTTAAAGTCAACGAAGCATTTGTCAAACATAACATGTTTTATAGCTATAATTGAAAACAATAAAAAGTTTATGTTTTAATATAGAGTATAGTATTTTATGTTTTAATAATGAATGAATTCATATGAATAGAAATTAAATTCAATACACATTTCAATTAATAATACATAATGACTAACATTAGTCACAATCAAAATAAAGAGACAATACTTTGGAAAATTGTCAAATAATTAATGAAATATTGGCATAAAATAGCTGTTAATCAATAGTTGAGTAAATAAATAGATTGTTTCTCACCTTTTGATAGAAGTGATGACACAAAGAATGGTCACAATTAATGGTATGAATGAAAGTCGAAAATAGTGAACAGTCAAAGAGTGACTCAAATCAATAAATTTGTTTAATTCACAATAATTTACGACTTTTATATTTATATTAATATTATATAATATCCTATTATATAACTTATCAATAATCGTAATAATAATAACAAATCAATTATTATTATTCATCTCAATAAAAGACTTCATAATAAGAGATGAAATTGATATCAAATATCGATAATATATTTATTAATATATTTTTTAGACTTCTTTATAAAATGATTGTTCAAAATATAGATCAATATTTATTATTAAATTTGACGATAAATAATATGAATAAATGTATTGTTGAGATAAAAGGTTTAATAGTCATAAGTTTTAATAAATATATAACTAATAATTGTGAGACTTAAGTAGTATATAATTAAAGCCCAAACATTGGTTGCAAGTGTAGTGTTGTCTCCATATTGATTGAAATTGCAATGAAAGCAATGAAAGCAATGAATGGCTGGCAGTCCAGCAAAACATAGTGCAAAGCATTGCTCACTACTCGAGTCACTATTACTTTTGGCATCACTTCTCTCAGACTCGTCTCTCTCAGCATCACTTTTTTTATTATACTAAACACTACAAACACTAATACCACGCCTTTTCATATGGATTATTATGAGATTAGATTAGATTTCAATTTTAACAACTCATTGTCCACTCTTTTTACTATTTATTTATTGTTCATTTAAATGATTAGATGAGAAGTGACTGATATTTAAGTTGTGATAAATAATAGTAAAAAGGAGTGGGACTCAAACACCTATTGAATAGTACTGCAAAAGTATACGTTTTGAAAAAGGGATGCGTTCACTGGCACTGCTTTTACATTGCTTTCAAAGTGCAATACAAATACGTTCTCTACACTAATACTGAATCAAACGCTTATTGCGCTCCACTCTCTATCGGTTTTACTCACAGTTCTATACACTTTTTTGCCTTTATCTATACTATCATTATATGCTGATTAGTAGATAGAGCCACTTCTCTGTCTCATTCTAACTCTTATTATCAATGTGTTCATCAATATTATCAAAGTTAACCCCCTTTCAGATAAACATTAGACCAACTGTAGTGCTAAGAATAGTGCAGTGTTTAAAAATAAAAGCATTTATTTAAGCATTAAATTCATAATTGCCATAAAGACCACCACTCACTCGCTCTTTATAACTAATCATATCATATCAGTAATAAGTTTACATCAAAAAACTTTACGAATGGTTTAAAGTTTATCATTTAATCGAGTGTAAAATCTTTTCATTTTTCACTTTTTTGTGAAAAACTAATTAATCGATAAAATGTAATAAATTCGGGCAAATTTGAACTCAAAATCAGATTTTCATAAAGAATAAGTAAAAGTTTGATTTATAAATATTAAGCTGTAATTTATGAATGAATTATAAGAAAAGTTCTGATGAAATGATAGAGCGATACGAGTTTATTGATAAACATTGTGCTTAAAAGTACTGTTTTCTAGAAATTTCAACTTTTTAAATGTTAAATATTTATAACGTAATAAATAATAATGTTATTGCTCTCAAGTTTAGCTCAACTAAAAAATTTATCAAACTATGAAAGAATGGAACACAACGACGACTCGGTTTATGGGATTCGCGGCAGTCGTGCGAAGCCGTGTCGAGCCTGTCATGACTTCCAGTCTTGGGTTAAACAAAAAAATAAGTCTAACTCTGAAACTAATGATAAGAAAACTATTGAAAAGATTGAGTCACATGAATGTCCTCTCAATAGAGACCAATTGGGACGCAATTCGTGGTCATTAATTCATACAATGGCTGCTTATTATCCAAATAAACCTACAATTGAAGAACAAAAAGATATGAAACAATTCATACATATATTTTCACGTTTCTATCCCTGTGAAGATTGTGCTCGAGATCTTCGTAAAGACATTGAAACAGATCCGCCACAAATAGAAACTCAGCAATCATTGAGTCAGTGGTGGTGTCGAATACATAATAGAGTTAATCAAAAGTTGGGTAAAAAATTGTTTGATTGCAAACGAATAGACGAGCGATGGCTTAATGGCTGGAATGATGGGTCTTGTGATTAATATTACTTTGAATTTGAGTTTTTTATTTAAAAATTTCAAATACTTGAATGAAATATAGTTTTAAACATTGTTTTCTAAAAAATACTGTATATTATAATAATTTATAACTTAAGTCTTAGTTTTAGTTATCATTAACTGTATAAAAAGCAAATATTATTCAAATGAATGATAAGTTAAAAATATTGTAAAAATTAATACCGAATACTATTGAGAATCATTTGCATTAATTATTAAAATATACTTTTGATTTATTTATGAAATGAAAGTTATGTTTCGATCAATTAGTTTGATATGAATAAGAAGCCAAAGGATCGGTTCCAGTGATTGACATGATTTTGTTCCTGATATTGAATAATTTGTTTCTCTGGGATTGATAACTGGCATCACTTAATATATCGACCCATTCATCACATTGTTTTTGATTAGAACAGCCCAAGAAGTGCTTCCGATCGCTTTCACTTTCAAAACCTAACAAAATATACACCAAATAATTAGTTCAATAAAAAGCTGGCAAATTAATGAAGACATACATAAAGAGAAAGCAAAAGGAAGTGGAGAATCGTCTTCGTGTTGAACTTTACACAATTCAATAATGAATACACCCGTCGGTTCTTTATTATAAACGCCTCCAAATTCGTTAACGCGATAGTAAAACAATAGATTACCCCTCAGTTTAAACCAACGCTCTTTATATCCTATCAATTCATCAATTAATTATTAATCATTCAAAACTATTCAAGAATTCAAACCTTCTCTAAAGCTTGCGTTTGGATTCTTGTGATAAATGCGACCCTCTTTTAATGCGGGTCCACATGAATAATAGTTCAACTCTCTCTCATTGAGACGCATTTCAATTGATTTTTATATCACTCAATATTAAAAGTTTTGTTTAATCTTTATATTCAAATATATTTATCACTAATAATAATTAAATGCCTTTAAGATAACTTATTAAACATATGATCAAAATATTAATATTTATTCACAATTATTAGTATTGAATTGTGTTAAAAGTTGAACAAAAATATAAAACATATGATTTTAGATCAAAGAATACGTCACTATATTTTCTGTTGACTCACCACTCCATTCAAAAGTCCGTATTGTCTCACATTTTGGACACTAAACATTCATATTTAATTATATTTAATTCAATTATAACAACAAATTATTAATTGATCAATGATTTATTTGATTAAATATAAGATAATAATTAGTTTTTATTGAATTAATACAAAATTATGGCAAACAGACGGACAACACATCAATATTGTAAATAAATTGAAAAACTCAATGATTTTTTGATAAAATTTATATTTAATTAAATGATTTGTTTTGAAATAATAGCGAATGGAAATGGATTTGGAAGCGGTTCGAGTCATGAGCCGATTGAAGACCAAAACGAGACTTTAATCGATGGCTTGAGAAGTAAAGTAACAACACTTAAATCAGTGAGTCTTATATCTTATCAATAATTGATTTAATTATATACTAAATGTGTTCATATATTTAATTAATAGTTGACATTAGATATGGGCGAAGAGATCAAAGATCAGAACATGTTTTTAAAAGATATGGACAATGATTTTGACTCGACGTGGGGTTTATTGTCTTCCTCTATGAAAAGAGTTAAAAGAATTGCTAATTCTGGACAGAATCGACACATTCTATATTTAATTCTGTTTTGTTTATTAGTTTTTTTCATTATATATCTCATTATGAAATTCAGATAATAATTAAAAGTTTATGTCAAATATTTTAATAGCAATTAATGTATAAGTAATTCCTTATCACATATTTTAAAGTTTTTGAATCAAAAATTTTTAAATATAAGTATTATTATAGTTGTTATGAATTTATTTTTTTAAATGTATAAAATCTTATCTTTTTAAAGAAATACATGAAACTTATTCTCAAATTTGCTTAAATCTGAAACCAAACATAATTTATAATAAGCATTAACTTATTGTTGTATTGAATGATAGACTGCTCTATCTATTGGTTCATAATTGAGCCCAAAAATTGATTTAACTTTACATTATTTTCATCTGTCAAACGGTTCTAAAGCATTCTGAATAAGACTGTTATAACTCAACGGTAATAATTTGTTGTCAAATAAAGGTTTGTCATTGAATGTAACAAATGTCTCATTTGCAAGACATTAAAATGCAAATAAATCAATTACAACGTCAGGCTTTCATTGAAAGGATCGCTGTTTCAAAAGCTATTGAAGAGTGAGTTTAATCATATCTATCAGTAAACTATTGAATTATTTTCAGATTCAGATCATTTTAATCTTAATTCTTGTTTTTAAAAGTCTAATCAAGTACTGTAATGAACACCAGAAGAATGATATACTCGTGACCGGTATTATTAATGGCATCGATAATCACTTTGAAGATAGCAAGTCATGTGCTATACTCTAAAATGATTTTTTTATATTCAAAATAATCCCATTCTTATTAGAATTTGTTTTCCAAAATTCCAATCATTATATTCAATATCGTTATGCATTCGAAAAATTGTTTTCTTTACAAATCAAATTCAATCGATTTTCAATAGAAAAGTAAATTAAGAATCGAAATAATAGTCAGTTTGAAAATTTCGCAAAATAACTAATAAATAATGAAATGCTTTAAATCTTTTCAAAAGTGTGTTTAATGTATAAATTAATCAAATAAATTAAATCGAATCATAAATATTTGAGCTTTTATTTAACAATAAGCAAAAAAGCTTTAATCGATTCTTTTGAATGTAAAGAAAACTATTTTTTCGAAATACAGATCGAATCGAAATAATGAACTTTGTTTTTTAGAACGATTGCAATGTTCTAAAAGTTAACCTTTTTTGAATCTCATTTAATTATCACACTATTATGTAAACGATTATGAAATAAATGTAATGAATGCATGAGTTCTACAAAAAAGAAAAGGAATACAATTATATTATACAGAGAATAACTGATAAATTGGATAATAAACTGTTATTTAAATAATCAATAATTACAAGTTAATTATTTGTGAAATTAAATAAAACTTTACAAAATAAATTTCATGATAAAATAGAGTCAATTGTAGTTTTGTTTTATTATTTAAATAGTAATAAATTTAAGGAATACAATGATTTAGAATTGTTACTGAAGAACAACAGTGCCGTCATCAGTAGTGGTGGCGATTACGAAACACTCTGTTGAGACATCGGGTATATTAGATGAAGTACCAGAAGGTGATGATATAGGAATTTCCATTGTTGTGATTCTTTGCTGTTGATTAGCTTTTGCCTTCGCGTGCGTTAATATATGCGACTTTAGATTTGTTGATTGTGCAAACTTTTTAGAACACCCGTCAAACGGACAAACATATGGACGATCGCCTTAAATGTTCAAACATAAGTTCCAACGTTTACTCACTATTCAAGGCTAGAATCGAACTTTCAAAATATTAACCATACCTGTATGTATGCGAACGTGTGTTCGAAGGTTGAAATCCAATGAAAACCTTTTTCCGCAGCCCTCAAAAGTACACTTTTAATTAAAATCAAAAGTTTTAATATAAATTTCGATAGAATTAAGAAAAATTGTTTTTATTGATAAAAAGATTAATATAAACCTGAAATGGCTTCTCTCCCGTGTGAACCAATTGATGCCTTTTTAATTTACTCGATTCTACAAAAGCTTTACCACATTCAGCACATACGTGAACGCGAGGGCCGTGAGTATGAAGATGTTTACGCATTGCACTGTTGTCTCTGAACATTTTCGAACAGCCTTTACAACAAAGATAAACATTAATTATTTTACAGTTTTTATTGTCTTTCATAACTATTATTAATACCTTTATGAGGACAGGCAATAGTTCGCGATTCATCTTCGAGTGACTGTTTTCTAGGTTTCATTCTTTATTTAAAAGTAATTTTTGATTAAAAGATTGTGTTATAATTAGTTTAATTTGAATTACTTCGCAAATTCTGCTAATTGTTTAGGATCTGAAAGATCTACGCCTGGAATTCCTTCCCGAGGAATCTTTTTGATTCCCGTCACGTATTCATTAATATTTAGCTGTGAATGAGATGAAGACGAGAGTTCGTCATCCATATTAGCCGTTACTATTTCTTCTATTAATTATTAAATAATATAATTTAAATTACAAACTGTAATATGAATAGAGAGAATGTTTCTATACCTTCATCAGTACCGGTGGCCCACATCGTGACACTGAATTCACCCTCTAATGTCTTGATTTGGACCTGTTTTTGTTCCCATTTTCTGGCAGATGATCCGCCGCCTGATCTTTGTTGCGAGGGTTGAAGTAAAGTCGTTCCGCTTTGTGTCGATCTTTTATTACTACGTTTTGTACCTGAACTCGATATAGAAGAGCCTGTTTATAGACAATAAACGTCAACTAAAAACTAAATAATTAAAGTTGTCATTACCTGATCTTCTCTTTTTGGTAGTGGTCGGTGTCGTCTCTATTAATATTTCTGGTGCTGAAGAGGGAAATACCGAAACGTGATCGTGATCTTCGTCGTCATCATTCCAATGACTCACAAAATGGTCTTCATCTGGTTGTAAAGCAATCATTTGTCTGCTTTGATCGTCTATTAATTGATTATTTATTTAAATTATACTCAAAATCAAGATTATGTTTTGATATATAAATAATGTTATGCATTGACAACAATTTTTATCTCTATTTTGTTTCGATTACTAGTAATGAATGCAATCAAAACTTTATTTATTGATAACTGAATGCAAATAATATTTTTTCAAAAACACATGTTTTGATCACATCATTAGTGGAATAAATTATATAAGCATTCAATTTATTATAAATTAGTTTTTATAACTTATTTAAGTTCATTGAATTGAATTAAAGTTATAGATAAATAAGTTATTGATAAGTTTGATATCGATATAAACATCGATTGTATCGAAAACAATAATACACTTGAAGTGAAAGTATTTTATAAGATACTAAAAAATGGATTTAAATCTACGATTAAATAACTAATTATTAAAACTAATTTCAATATTGTCTGGGATTACAAAAACTTTACTCAAGTTATGTTTAAATCATATTTGATTTAAATTGTTAAAAATGTAAAACAAATTTATCGATAGGTGTTATTACATAAAAAGTTATAACCAATGGTAATAACATAAATAGTAACTAAAGTAAAGTTCACCCCAATATCGATGTCAATTAATAATAACAACTATTGTTATTACTGTTAATAACAATAATAGTAATTATTAATTGAAAAAAATGAATTATAAAACAAAAAATAAGAAATAAGTAAATTTGGAGTAAAAATAAAGTTTTAATAACAAGTTTGATCGTTAATGAAATGTTATTAAACTGATAGACTAAAGAGTTATTATAAATGAAAGTAATATACCTTCCATATCATCTTCTGAATCAATTTCATGTTTAATCTGAATAGGAATGGCTTCGATCTCTACTTCTTGAACTTCAACAATTTGTTCGTCTGCAGAGTCGGCCATTGCTGTCAAATTGCATGTGTTCTCAATTATGGCGATTTAAACAATAATGGCTGAGCAATGGCTGATCAATGGCTGAACTAAACAGTAATGGCAACTATTTGTTGATATGATGGCTGACTATATACATAAGCCTTAACCGGTATTCATAACTATTATAAAGAGCTATCATTGAAAGCATAACAATATCTCAAACCGGATAACGCTTTGATTTCATTATTTAATTACGTTGGTCCAAAACTGCAGTCTTCTTACCCCACACACACTCTATACACACACTTTTATATATTTGCGCACATATTAAATTACACTAAGATTGTAACACTCACTCTATTTACTATAACGTATTTAGTGTACAAAACTTCACTAAAACCACTCCTTTCTTTGCCATTTTTGAAAAACGTCACAATGAATGCATTCCACTTTTAGCCAATCATAACTATGCTTTACGACTACTCTATTGAACAATCTCTCTTATGTATTACGTATAGTAGTTACAGGTTATTCTCGTTAATAAAAACTTAAATAAAATAAAATTTTTATTCAATTAGTAAAACATATTCTTTTTGTAATTTCATTTATTTTGACTCAAGGAATATAAAATATTCGGTTCCGTTAAAGCAGAAGATTTTAGGCAATAATATTAATGACATAAATCTTTATCTGGTTAATGTGTTAAACATTCGCTATTAATAAGATTTAGTCTATAAATCGCTCTATACTTTCCATTGACTCCATGTACTTTCTCAACCTTTTTATGCTAAAGAGCCAAATAAGACAAATAAATTAAGTCGAGAGCCAGTCTTTATTTAACATTT
>JAQFXV010000640.1:0-19706 GCA_034694065.1 Camisia spinifer
GCTGTAAAGTTACCCGAAACGCGTTTGGCATTTGAAAAGTGCTTAAAAAATAGTTTAAAGTTGTGAAAAGAAAAAAAATTAAATATTTCATAATGTCACACAACTTATCAAATCTAAAATTAAATGTACGAATGCTACTCTGTTCGCATGTAAAATAATTTAGTGTTATGTTTCGCAACTTGTTAGTCGAACAAAATATTTGTTATGATGTTATTAATAAGCTTGTAATACACTTGTATTTTACTGATATGAACAAATGCTTAATATTTGACTTATAGTATATGAAGTAATAATTTATAAAAAATATTGTACTGTTAAGTATTGCTGAGCCCATTATCCATTAGTTGAATGCTGACTTTCGTGCCAACACTGCCTTATTTTAAGTGAATGCATTAGAAAGTGGTTCCAGGCAACTGAGCACGTCATTGTGGGCTCGCATAAGCCAAATGCACTTTTATATTCATTGGCTTTTAGTCACTTACATCTGGCGTAAAAGTGAAGTGCATTAAACATTATCATACCATTGCATAACTACCGCAGACATCACTATTTAAGCATACTTTTGGATATGAATTATATTTCTTAATATTAGCAAATAATTTGTTCAACTTATGGCACGCTATTTACTGAATGCGCTAATGTTTCTGATCAATCCTAATGCAAATTTACAGTTGTCTCGCATACAAAATAAGCTCAACTTCTCGCACAATAATTTATAAAACATCAACAACAAAATACTATGAAATTAAATACGACTACAAATCTGTTATTTTTTCAGTCAAATATTATTTGTTTGTTGAAAAAAATCATGTTTGAAAATCGAGTCGAAAATCTTTGTTATGTTCTTCAATAGGAGTTCATTCATGAGAGCCTATGCTTTCTAAAAGAACAATATGGATAAAAAAGTTCGCAAAAGTGGACTATTATAACAAATGTATTGCACGCGCGAAGAGCTGAACTGTACGCCTACGAAATAGGTTATGGTGTAAACTGACTAATTTGTCACCTGAGTTTTGGCAGCTCAACGACGCTCAACATTGAATCGCGTGCTATCACAGCAGTAGTTCTCATACAAACACATTTACACTTTAAAAAACTAACTGACTATAAGTGCTGCCAAATAAGTAAAGCACAAGTAATACAATATAAAAGTACTTTTGACTCATATATTAGGCGCTATGCACGAGAAAAAATTACAATGAATGGCGTTGTTGGGTGTGTCAAATGCTAAGTTGAAAAGTCAACAAAATTGATTGTTGAGAAAAAGTGAGCTATTGACCTAACACACTGTTTTGACATCTAAACATACCATTCTAAGTTATTCTATTTTTATTCATTTCAAATTTAATGAATCTGTTGAAATTGCGGTTCGCTTTTATTTTGTTAATTAGTTGAGTTAAATGCGTGAATCAGATTCTCACGAAGAGTTCTCAACCATAGCTATGGGAAAACCATATCATTTTAATAAAAGATCAAACTAAAAGTTATATACCATGCACTCTATATTTATTCAATGAACACCTGAGCCTCCAATTTATAGATGAATTGAATACAATGGGAGAGTAGAGGGAATACAAACTCTATCAAAACATGTAAGTTAAGTACTCCAGATTAGAGGTTACAGACATAGAATATATTTTCCAACAGAATACAAGTGTTGAGTACTGTTTTCAAATTTCTAAAATTTTCTTTTTAAAAAGTGTGTGAAATAATAGACGATATAAGTTAAAGTTAACTATTAATAACTCATTTTCACTTAGTATAAGAGAACTTATTTTTAGATGTAAAGAAATAGATATAAAGTGAGAATGCAAAGGATGTGAGACTAAAAATATCTACTAATGATTTCTAATTGAGTATTTCTTGAATTACAATAAAAAAGAATTAGTAATAAAATAGAAATCGACAAAATATTTGAATAACATTAGAAGATAATATAGAAGCGAAAGATAAAGTGGTTTAATTTGAAATAAAAAAAGTCAAAATTTGATATCGATTTTTCTGATAAACTTAATCTTCAATTTAACTGTCTTTAGGTTTGAATTCAGTACAAATTTTATTTGCTCCTGATTTGACTCTATTTTTCAAGATGAAAAAGTTGAACAGCAATGCAAAAAAGCTGCACTAGTAATGAGTAATATATTTTTGATTTAGAAATGTCTTCATTATTAGCAATTATGTTTGTATTGCCATATGATGTATAGAGAGAGATGCAATTTGTTGGGCGTTAAAAAGTAGACAGTAGTAGAACTCGATGAATGTTAATTTAGTGTTTCACTAAACATAATGACAAAAGGCCTTTGAGGACAGAATTTTTTGTTATGTTACAAAGTGATACGCTTTGAACACGAATTCTTTATAACATAAATATGATTCTATTCATTTGTATAGCAAAGGCCGTATCTGTAAATTGGATTTATGCGCGGAAATGAGGTGCAATCTGCGACTCAACACTATTACTTTGCTTTCTATTTCGCGAGAACACACTTTTCGATTTCTAGCCGTTTGTTTGAGCTTACGATACAATTTGTAATAACAGATTTGCAATGGTATTGTCAATTGAAAAAATAAATATATGATTCAATTGAAGAATTTTCAAAAACTAATAATGAATTTTAGTTGAATACAAACCTTGACTGGGAGAAGGAGATGGTGAACCCCACGCGCCCTTATATGACGTCTCTAATAAATTAATTAAATATAATTTAGTTTTATTATTGATAAATAATTAAGTCATTGTAAATTAAAGTAAAAAAGCTCTGCGAAAAAATATTAATCATAAATAAATGATTTACCCGTGAATAACATTGTCGACAAATTAACGTTTTTAGTTTGATATAAAGAATCGGAAATAAAAGGAGAAGCAGCCAAATGCTGATCAGAAGGTTCTGGTTTGAAAACTGTTTGCATATACTTTTTTAAAGTAATTTATATTTTATTAAAACTCAAGCGAACAATAAATACATATGATATTTAAGTTCTTTTGTTGGAACAAAACATATGAATTATAATTTTTGAAGAATTGTGGGAACAGTTTTGTATATTCTTCTGAATAACTAAAGAAAAAGTTGATATGAGTGAGTATAGGGAAGAATAAGCTGAGAGAAGGAGCACAATGATTAAGAATGTGATGAATAAATTAAAAAGTAGCGCATATAATGCGGAAGATGAAAAACAATTATCGTCGGACACAGAGTGAGAATTAGCATAGAGATGGTATTCTTGAAAAGTTGAAACTTCACAAAGACATGGATGAGTAAGTTGTTGATGAGATGTATATATGATAGTTACCACTTTATATATATAAACTGACTAGAGAAGCATTCAATATCGATTGAAAGACGCGATCTATGCTATGCTGAAACAGGAGCGCATTCGACAAGCCTTTGCATTACGACTCGCATCGAATAGTGAGCCAATGGAGAAACATCTCAAGCAAATATTGCTCGCCAATGGAAATCACATATTGCGACCTTTTGGGTGGGAACTGACTAATGAATTAGACACTAACAAAGGTTTTAAGCCTTATATTAATGAAAACTAAAAGCTTGAATTAAATGTGCTGAAAAGTTCTCTGCTCTCAACCTTTTCTGATTCTCGAACCTTTGCTTAAAATTGCTCATCAATTATTTTAACCCCTATTTTGTTGTTTATGATCTTTGACATTACTATTGTGCACATTTTCTACAAATACTCCATCGATCTTATGAAATATTTTGTCGGAGTATTGATCTCAAAAATTTGCTGCAATTGAAAAGAATATTCAGATACGAGATTCTGTGAATCGATTCAATCCGTAAGTAATTCAAACAATATTTTTTGGAATATTCAAGTTAATAAAATTAGGAAAATTCAAATAAGAGTTAATTTAAATTTGTTGATTTTATATGAATAGAAAGACAATTTCGAACCTTTTCATACCTCGAACTAGAGTTTTGAAAGTTAAAGCATTAGGAAAATGATATCACAAATTGTTAAAATAGTGCGCTAACAGCATAGGTTATTATTACTATAGACTTGACATTAGTTTATGAATAATATATAAACACCTTTTAACTAAAATGTTCACGTATTAAGTAAGCGGAACGCAAAGCGATTACATATAAATTATATAACAAATAGGAAACCAACATAAATGTGTTAAATCCGGTTTAACTGTTTCGGTTACATCTGAAAAAATTTCCGCAAATAACAAAAACAGTGTTAGGATATGTTGCTATCGATTCACAAATTTTTTAATGGCAATTCTCAACACAATTTGTTATTCATGAGGAATGAATTAAAGAAAACTCAAAGAATTTGAGAGAAAAATGTAAATTTATAACAGAAATAAAGTAATGATATTTTCAAAAGATTGTATGAAATTGAAAAATATTTTATGAAATTGTTGAACAGAAAAGACTGAAAATTTGATAAAAAAAAATTGATTCATTTTGAAAGGCTATAACTTTGAAGAATTTTTATCAATACCTGCGCTTATCATTTGAGAGCTTTAATATTTCATTATGAGTAGACTTTTAAAATATATCTGTAGTGGTCTTATGCGATGATTAATCTTTTTTACAGTACTCGAGTCATTAATCCTTATTCAATAGATTGTATTATTTTTATGCAGTTAAAGTATTAAAAATAAATAAATTCAATTGGATTTTTTCCATTTGGTTTTTCAGTTTTAACACACAAGCCTTTTATGGATCAGATCATTGAATGTATTGAATAAGACTTATACTTAGTATTGAATATAATGGCAAACGTAGCAAAAAAGCTCAACAGTAAACCGAAAAGAATATGAAATATTAACAGAGATAGACTCGAAGCCTGTCGTTGTTGAGAAGGATTCGAAATAATAGAGTGAGGTCGCGATGATGTCGCATATTCTCACATATAAGAGACGCTCACTTGAGGCACGTGTATGTGTTCAGTGGTCCGTTTGAGTTCTCAGTGCCCCCTCTGAGCCAACACGTGGCCAACTAAGTCGTCCGGATTAAATGGCTTCGATGGCAAACTTATATTTACTCCAAAGTTCTCATAGAGACTCATAGAGAGATTGATTGACCTAAAAGTACGGTATGGCTAGAGATACATCAATTTGATACGGCCTGGCTTTGGTTGCAAACAAATTATGTATGGCTGCAGATGTATACTCATTATTATCAATGAGATGAACATCCCATTCACTTGAGCATAATCTGTGTGACTCTACACTATTTTGAAACCCATCTCTCGTGGTATTATATAATGCTTATTGTAGTTTTCAACTAATGCTATACTCTGTAAACCACATCAACATTCAGAACGAGCAACAAAAGTGCTTTTGTGAATAAATGAATCTCAACAGAGCAGAGCGTATATCAGTTTGTAAGTTAGTATCGTATAGTAGTTAACTTTGCTTTGGGTCAAAACCCATTATAACCCTCTCTTCCCCAACAGTACACAATACACTGGCAGTTAAAGCATATTCAGTGCTATTAATTTTGTTTTCCCTGCAAACAAAAAATTCGCCTCAAAGCAGGATTTCATCACATTCTCTTACATAGCCTCTAATGTTCACTGTTGCGGAGCTGCTTATGTTGATCATTAATAGCATACTAAAGCTGCTTTAGTAGCAAAGTATAACAGTTATGAGATAGTCTACCAGTATTAAAGTCAGTATAAACTATAATAACTTAAAGCTGCTGCAGGTGTAAGACTAACAAAATAGTGACTTTTTACTAACAAACTTCACAATGAGTACAAGTGATTATTAAGGTTCCTGTTGGCGAGTGTTCTCATCATTTGTCATTCGAATATGGATTTTGTACACAAAAGATGCTACCAATACAACAATGAACGCCTACTGAATTGACAAACATGGCATCGAAATACTCCCCCACGCTTTATAAGCTATCTTTCATTTGAGAGAAAGGAAAGATGAAAACAGAGAATTCGACTCAACAGAGCTCGCGATTCCAATTTTGAGAGTTCTTTCAATGAAACTACAAAAGCTGAGGACTCAATGTTCAGCAAATGTAATAAATTATAGTATTTTATTTCAAGTTTGCCTTTTTGACCATAAAAGAAAATATGACAGTAAAAGAAACATAACATCAAAGCAAATAATGCTCAAAAAATTCATTTCTGTTATACAGTAATTCGCAATGTGTTGAATCAGTTATTGTAAACTTATTGATATGAAAAGATAGAGACTATCTTTTACAATCAAAGTGGTCAGCTTAGTATGCATACAATGAAAAAATATTAATCCATTTATGTCTGGGACCCGGGGATGACACACAGCTTGCAATCGGACATTTGTTTAGTAAAAAGCGATCGCACACAAGGTGTTTACAGTTGACGTTTGTATCCGATTTGCATCATGACTATTGTGTAAACGAGATGAACAAACAAAATATTAAGAGTAAAGGCTGAGCCCAATGCAAATCAAAACCCGTTGCTTTGAGTGTTGTGAGGGAGAAATTGCTTTCAGTATTGAGAATATTGAGTGAAATGAGAGAAATGAGATGGATTGGGCGTGAAGTACAGTAAAGGATCAACACAATCATATTCATTGCTACACTCGATACAAAAGAAACCTAACTCTAACCTAACTGGGACACACTTTTTGTGTGACTTTCCCAGACTTCATAACAAAAATTATAAACAACTTTAGACTTTGACTCAACTTATTTGTCAATACAATTCAATAGAATACAAATTTTAAAATTACTGAAATTGGGCTGAAAGTAAAAATATTTGGCCTCAATTGTATTTTTTCATTTTGAAAGAATATTTGAAATTAATAGAGCTAAAAAACTTATGCTTGTATTGATTAAAAATATTTAATAAGAATTGTAATTTAATTTTTATCGTAATGTATAGAAAGAATAAATAAATAAATTATTTTTTTCAGCTTCACTCAAATATAGTGAAAATAAATTTGAATTTAATTTTTAAAAACTACTTCTGTATATTCTAATTGATTTTGAAAATGAAAATTGACTATTGATATACGTTTAACATAGTTTTAGACAATAAATAAAAGTATATCATTAAAACGGATAGAGTAAGTACAGTATATCAAAAGTAGTTTCCGTTAAGTGACCGCTTGAGTATGGCTTGAGTTTACCGATACAGGAAAGAAAGGAAATATGAAATGATTGAATTGTCTCGTATTGTGGATTTGAGAGTAAAACACATCATCACATAAACATACAATAATCAAAAAATGTAATGAGTTATAGAGGAAAGAATAGAATATATAGTTGTAATTATCAGTACTTCATGTTTGTCTGAAATGAGGTAAATCAAAGTTCAAATAAAAGCTTTTGAGGCAATCATCGCTAGCTTTGATTTCTACTTTGCTATTAATTTATTTCCCCGCTTTTCGCGCCTTCAATGAAGTTACGAATTGATGGCAAAATAGAGCAGAAATACTGTATATCAACATTTGCCAATTTCACTAAATTTTCAATTAAGAGACTGCTTTCGTTCCCTCAAACGCTATAAAATGTGTTATAAAGCTTTGGTCTTCCGTTGCTTAAAATAAGATACAATATATATTCATTTACAGCAAGTCATCATTGGATACTCACAAATCAGTTCCAATTGTTTTGTTCAGTGGCGTAGCTTTTGAATCAAATTTCGTTGAAATAATAGAATAAGAAATTATATAAAATAAGTTTAATAATTGAAAATAAATTGTTTGGCTCATTTCAATTGAATTTTTTAAAATATTTTGCTCAAATCAATTTATTTTTCATGGTTAAAATTGCATCGATTTTTTAATAAGATGTGAATCAAAGTAAGTATTTAATCGATTACTCAATTAATGAACTTATTTCAAAAACAATTCTAATTAGGGTTTAGGTTATAAGACTGGTATATATGAAGTAATGTTTGATGTTTAAGTGCCTCACATCAGAGGTGCAGTTATGGCAGTCATGTATGAATCTATTCGGTAACCCCGCAAAGGAAGGAAAACGGAAAAAGTCGGGATATCCTCGGGAGCTGACTCTCTCTCTCTCTCTCTCTCTCTCTCTCTCTCTCTCTCTCTCTCTCTCTCTCCGCTCATTCTCTGCCACAATATATAGTTATATACATTGATGAGAAGTAGGAAAGAGTTGAGCCGCAACTCAACCAACATATCCTCACATCCACAACATTCTTATCAGTATTATGAGGACATTAGAGGATGGAGAAGAAGGCGATATTGGACAAGAATGGCTTAGAAAAGTGTATTGAGAAAGAGTATCACCAAATCAGACAGTGAAATGATTGAGAGAAAAGACAAGCTGAGCGATGCCATAACAAGAGAGCAACTTTATTCTTCTTTGAGCAATAGTTCTACACATCACTGAATACAACTAGAAATGCACTACAATATAGCCAAGTATTAGATATAGAGGAAAGTTTGTTCATAGCTTTTGGTTTAAGCACTACAAAAGCGACTCCAACTCGTATATGAGTTTCTATTCTTCACACAAAAAGTGATTCGATAAAAGGATATTTGAAAGGCCACAAAAACGTCTCGGGGCTAAATAGCACTCTTTCTGCAATATGTTATGCAATTGAAGGCAAACCCAATCAAAACATACCGAAAAGAGATTCTCATGCAATAGATATGACTCAATGGAGTGATATGTTATATAAGTGCAGACTCTGATACCATTGATGATGAGCGTCGATATTTTTCCATATGTTTTTAAGAGTAAACCAATTCATAATATTGTGACATTGCTTGCATTGCAGCTCATATCAAAGCAAAGCCCGGAGCTATAGCTATGGCACCACAGCCTCCGTTCATCTCATCATTAATGTGTATTCGAGCTCTCCTTATGCAATAAATCTTTACGATTATCAACACTACAACTATGCTCATCAAAAAGTACATAAATATACATTATATATAACACCATGAAGTCAGAAATAATTGTATTCAATAAAGTCAACTCTCGATAATCTATTGATACCATACTCTTAATAAACTGATTTTCAAAAATAAGACTTATATGGTTTTTGATATGAATGAGTTTTGAAATATAAATTGAAATTTTTATTTAGCGCAAAAAACAGATTAACCTCGAAATGAAAGTACAGTATTAGCAGTTTTATTCATTTAAGAGTATGTACTGTACTTACAATAGCTTTTAAACTGCTACTGAAATATTCACATCAATGAATAGAGTATGTACTGAATTCTGATAACAAATCTCGAATTTATTGCAACTGACTCTCCATAGCATCAAAAGTAAACATCAATTAAGTGAAAGCTTTCCAGTGAAGCAATTCGAGGGGATTATCTGCAACTTTGAAACAGACTTGTTGTCAATCGAGCCAACAAACATGTATTGCATTTATAGATGTGGTCAGAAGTAGCTTAAATGCCACCCCAATGGAAGACACTTCGCTCGCATTAACGCAGGTTTTAGCAAAAAAGGATAAGGCATAAGGCGACCAAAAAAATCTCTTTTCAGATCAATTCTACTGTAATTCCAGTCGAACGAAACTCTTTTAGATTTTTGATTACTGTCAAAACTTAGTGAAGCATTAAGTAACAAAAGCATTGGTTACTTCCACTAATGTCAGTAAAATATCTTCTAACAAGTGAACATTCCTCATACAAAAGATTGTCAAATCAAAAGGACCTTTTCTGCTATATAAATGTGACCCAACGTGTAAATTGTATTGAAAACTACAAAAAAGTTCTTTCACATTAGACGCGTGACCAGAGAAGCCACTAAAGCGAATGAACATTATTTTTCTTTGAGGACATCAAAAAACTAGTACAAATTTCATACTTTTGTCATATTTTCAACTATAGAGCAAAACGATCAACAGTACAACACCAGAAAATATCGATCGATTCCATTCTGATTTGTCCATTCATTTATATGGACTACAAGAGGAATGGGCACCATCTATCTGCTCAACTCTACTGTTCAATATCGATAACATTCGGACAGATTATGAATTTTTAGAATGAAAAGTAGGAATTTATAAATTATAACTAAAGTATTAGTTAGTATACAATTTTTCGCTAATAAACTTAATTTATAGCATTGAACTGACAGATATTTTTGCCAGTGAAGCAAAATTGAATTGCTATTCATGTAAATTAATCAAAAAAGATTTTTTGAAAATTAATTATTCAAATTTCGAGTGTTTTGCTAAGCTTTGAGTAAAACGTGAAAATAATTAAATATTGATTATATTGATTTAGTATTGGTATTGTTAATGTAACATAAAATGGTTGAATCGCGAGTTGGGGTCAAGTTATAGCAGTGTTAGTAATGTCTTAATTGACACATATTGTATGACACGCGACCTGCATATAGTTAACAAAGCAGCCAATCCAACATATCCTTCTTCTTCCCATGAAGTTGATATTCAACTGAATTGAGCTGTTAATCATGTATTCATATTTGAAACGCTGACAAAATGTACAATGTTTTCATTTTATGCTTATGCGTATGTTTGTTACGCAGTGATTGAGTCTTATATGGAGTACCAGTAAATTTACACGTAGTACTAGTCCTACACTTTATTCTATTATAATCAGCGAAAATGCATTCTTTACTCAAAGTTTTTATGCGTGAGAACAACTCAACTCGAGAATAAAGAAAATAAAAACCCAAACTCCGTTCTCTTCAACTAAAAGGGAGTTTATGTTTTGATATTCCATAAGAGGATATTTGTTAACTTTATTGCTAAAAATACTATTAAATGTGAGCAATGACTCACCGCTTTTTGAGATCCTGAAATTTGAGGCAGAATTACCAGAATTATGTATTAAACTTTGGGAATAAGCTTTATTGTTTGGATCTAAATAGTTAATTATCAATAGGTTAATGATAAATATGATTAAATATTTGTAATTAATTTATTTGTATTAAATATATCTTACAAGAAGTGGTGAGTGTAGTGAGAGATCCAATCGATTGATTTGGCTTTTCTTTGCATAGATTAAGTGTTGCGCTCGCTATTAATTAAAATAAAGTATTTTTCAAACTAAATCAGAATAGATTCTAAATGTTTAATATTTCATAGAATTATATTTTTAATGCTATTGATAAAACTGAAACCTAATTTGTTAGAAATATTGTGAAGAAAAGAAAGAGTATGACTCACATTGTCTTAATAACTGAAACTGTGCAAAAATTAATTCTCCATTATTAGAATCTGTGAGCTTTTTGAAATCTTCTCGAGTCATTCGGCACAAGTCTTTACCGACAAAGTGATTGAATCGATTGATGTCGATGTCATGTAACGAATAGTCTTTGAGAGTCCATTCCAGCCATTGTCTGACTTGTTCTGAATTCCAATAAATTGGATCTAATTCTTAAAAACAATTGATTTAATTGTTTTAGTGATTGGCTCTTTTATTATCATAAGTAGGAGTAGAGCTAAAATGTTAATAATGTTAGGCCTAAATATAGTCTAGAAAAAACTTAACATTGTTATCGATCGACGCATGGCTACTATTATGGCTCTCAAAAGCTTTTATTCTACTCTTATATCCAACAGAACTAACCCTATAATAAGAAACTTTTCATATGCATTATCACAATCTGTCGAATCATTTAACATTTGTGATGGCATTTATTTATAATGTTTGGGCAATTACTTAATTAATATAAATAATTAATAATTATGAATATAAACACATTTCAATAAACGAGTTGTTAAGTTTTGCGATCAGTTTTTTGTTGCGATAAATAAGTGAAAAGGAAACGAATCACTTTCCGAGAAGGAAAACAATCGGTAATACCCGACATCACTTCCCGACATTTGACATCCGTTTTCAGCTAAATCTGATTCAGATCTCATGTGTACCAAAACTAACAAACACTGCATATACTGTTCTATAAAATCGTTAGACATTATAAATGAAAAACAAATTTTGTCCATTAATTGATAAACTTTAGAAATAATGATAGAGTTTATTGATTCAAATAATTAGGACAACAGATCATAAACATCTAAATATCGAATTTAGAACAAATCAAACCTTATTATAATTTAATTTAAATAAATATAAATGACTGACCGGTTGATACAGATATGCGTTTGTCTTCATTGCTTTGATTATTGACCACAGTATCTGATAATGGATTTGATCGGATTGTATTCGAGATAATAAGTCCGACGTCATCTCTCAAACTCGCTTTTCCAGAACAATGAGATCCCACTAAAGCTTTTAAAAATATCACACATTGAAAATTTATTCTCAAAAAATATCAGTTTATAACGCGTTCAAAGTTTTAGTTTTGAATCCAAAACATTTGGAACATTTGTTATGCTTATAGACTAATCATTGAGAAGTGAAGCTTTCAAAATATTATATACAGAATAATATACTTTACTAAACATTTACTATTCTATAAATTCTTTTTGATATCTTTACATAGTCTTGAGATTGAATGAATAAGTGTCTAAATCTGAAATAAATAGTTGTTTATGCAATTTTTCATACATTTCTTTCGCTTACGATCAAAATTTTCAATCTTTTAATAATGTTTGATTTCTTGTGTTTGTATACATTGAGTTTCAATGTTGTTCATCAAATCAGGAAAAATAAATTTCTGAGTTGTCTTCCGATTTAGTACTAGTTATAAACGCTTTAATACCGAAAGTTCAAATCAAAGTAAAACATTGTTTATAGGCATTGAATTTTGAATTATTAACAAATTATTGAACCATACAATAATTTCACTTTAAAGAAAGTATTCTCTACAAAAAAAACCTTAAAATTCTAACTCTCGCCAGATTGAAGTTTTACAATAGATGCTGAATTTAGGATAAGAATTGGCTGAATTATCATCTTATGAATGATTATTTATAACTTATTACACATATCAATAATGAATATATATTTTCAAAGTGGATGTTTTGCCAGTTAATCTATTAAATATCATATCTTAAGCAAACTATCTTTATTTAAAAGTAATTCTGGTATAATATTATGAAAATAAATTCGCACAAACTATTGTCATTGATAACAATATCAAATTCTCTATGAAATATCTTTTTATAATGAAGTTCGAGTCGAATACCTGTAGAGTAAAGCTAAGTTATTTTTCACGGGTTTATATTTCAAAACAATATAAGGTTTGGGAACACAACACTCTTCAATACACATAATAAATACTCTTGGAATCGGATAAATTCATATATTGTTTCACAAAATGATTTTAAATAATTTGACTAACCTTTGGAGATGGTTAAAAACTATTTGCTAACCTTCTACTAACTTTTCTTAAAGACATTCTTATTGTATGATATATGAGTTGACTGCTGGAAATTTTCAAACCAACTTTAATATACACCTGAACTACAGAGTAGTTGAAAGCTTGTTAATTAATAAGCATAGAATAAAAAGTTCATAGATTATAATGTTTGATTCACTATGCAATGAAACTTATAATTCTAACGTTATAGTTATTATTTATATACCTGTAAGTTTGTAAATTTTAAATAATACTTCAAGTCTATCCTTTGTCAATAAACTTTCTTGTCTTACAAAGATTTCAATTTATCAGGAGTTCAACGAATAACTCTATAACTCAATTGAAAAATTAATTATAATTTATTTAAATTCAATTGAATGATAAGTTATGAATGTAAGTGAACTTTTATTACCAACTATTACAACCCTTATCAACCCTTTCAATCCTCAATCAAGTCTTAAAATTTTTTTATTTAACAGAAATCTCATAATTTATGTTTATTATAGCCAAAGAAAGATTATACCTATAAAGTTGATATATTTGATGGTATATTTAAAATTCGATAAATCAAAATGAGGTTAAAGGTTTGTGTTGTGCTAACTTAGTATTTGGTTTACAGTTAAAGATTATTATTATTTAATAAGATTAAAGTTATTATTATTTATGCAGATGCTTTTTAAAGTTCAACAAACTTCTAAAAACTAATCATTTTATTTTAAAGGACATAATAGAAAATATCATATCAGAATCGAAAGATGACAACAGAAAGCAGTTCTGAAAAACTTTCTGCTTTCTATAAATGAAAGTTTAGAATATTTTAAAAGAACGGATTCAAAAGCTTATCACTATGTTTGGAAGGGAAGAAATGATAGACTTCTAAAGATTGCTTCTCTATTGACTGAAAGATAGTTCAAAGACTCAGACAAAATAAATTTAAAGAATATTTTTTCTCATTAGTCGTTCATTTATTCAAAATATAAAGTTGTTTTTTCAAAATGAAAATTTCTCTATAGAGTTAAACAATAAGAATTAAATGAATTAAAAAGAGTCCAAATAATTTATAGAAACTTACAATTATCCGAAACAGAGTAGTGCTGACTATTTTGTTGAGTATTAGTAGAGAACGCACTTCCAGGACATAGGAATTGATCTCTGAGTGCAATTAAATGATCAGTTTCATTGTCTTGATTTTTGGGATCAATGTCTGCTTCTAAACATTTGTCATCATTATAAATATATCTGCGAGAGTCTGACGATATATTACATCTATAAATGCAAGCATTGGGCCAATTGTTGCTAATGGTGTGACCATTATTGGTTGGGTTGAGAACACTATTACAGTCTCCATTACTATTGTCTTCCGTAGAACTGGCGCTGTTTTCCTCGACCTTAACTTGAATTGAGATTCGATGTTGACTAACAGATGAAGGAGACGTCCGACTCGGCTGACTATGTGTTGAAATAGAAGCAGTGGCTGAGGCGAGAATGCTATTCGTTGAGTTACAAATACCTGATTTCTGTGTAATTATCTCATTATCAAAATCACTCAAACTGTTTGGTATAACTGTCGATACATTCATATTATTTGCATTATTATTGTTATTTATGTTATTTGAAAACATCTTCATTTGAAATGTTCAAAGTTATGAACTTTATTGAGTGTTAACATAAACAGAAATCACTAAATGCTAGAAAAAAACAAACTATATGTTAGAAACATAGAGAACGGATGTCTATAATATTGTAAATGAACAACAAATAGCAATCAGTTTTATCATTGGCTGACAAACAGTACGCGTCAAACATCAATGTTAACGAGAATGCGAACAATTTAATTATATCACAAATGATTATGTTATGCAACAAATATCAATTGGTGATGCTTTGATGGGTCTCTTTGTTTAGTCTAACTATGGCTTAAATGTTATTGATATGTAGCATAACCTAATGCATCAAATTTTCCCATGAGGTCGAAAATATGAATATAAATGCATAGAATATGCAGAGCTGTACCACTAGTAAGTCTACCACTAAATGCACTTATAATGGGCTGAGTCAAAAATTGTGCACAGCATGCAATAATAGAGTAATGGGATGGTGAGCATCGCTTTCAATTTTTTCATTATTTTATTTTTCAAATTTCTCATTTCAACTATACATCAATATAAGGGAAAAGAAGTTATCAACATATTATGACTCGAACATCAAAACTTATATTTCGTGTTTAGAACATCAATATAATGAGTTACAGACTTGCAGTACTAGCAGTATAAGCATTGATGTGCATCATGAAAATGAATTACAAATAAGCAAAACGGAGAAGCGATGCCAATAAGGAGTGTGCCGTTCATAGTAATCGGAAATTGAGTCAGAGTACGGGATGCCAGCGATGCTCGTAGTTTGGCTTTAGAATAAAAACGATACAACTAAGAGAACCAGCATTAGACTTGTCCCGCATTTATGTTCATTTAACCATAAAACGGCACGTGTCGACACACTTAGATGAGCGCATCTCCAATATATGCATCTCTTTTTCCCATGGCTGCTATGGCTCACATGGATCGCACAATTTCACTATTTCAATGCACTCATAATTAGTCCAAAGTCAATCAATGCGATCTTTCATAAGCCTCATTATTCACAATTTAACCAAGTATTCTATTATACTATTATTGTGACAAATTAAAGTGTGGGCCTTTTTTTCTTAATTCAATAATCTTTATTTACCCCACGAGACCATTCAGGGATTTTAAGCGATCCGTATTTTATTCCAAAAAACTCAATTCAAAATAATTGTATATTTAATTCAAATAGTTCTAAAGAGTTGGACTCCATATTGGAGTTGAGATAAACTTATTCTTTTAAAAAAATCATCAAACTATACATTAGTTCTGAATAATTTGACTTAAATTCCAAGTTTGAAAAGTTTGGATTACTTTACAAGCTAATAAACATTGAGTTTATTTATTCATTAGAAAAGTTATTAAGCTTGCATTAAATAAGTTATCGAATTTCATAATAAAACTTTGGATAAAATAATTCATTTCAAACAAAATTCAATATTTCAAATCACTGGTTTATCGTATATCTATCTATTCCTTAAACAATTGTCTATTTAAAAAATTTAAATATAAATGGATTAATAAAATATTGCATTTCTTTTCAAAATGCAATTCAATACAGCATTCTCATTTGTTGCAGAAAAGCTTCTTCCTGTTAAATCTATTATGTATGGCAGTGAAAAAAACTAACTTTTTTTCATACACCAGAAAGTTCAATTTTGAAGGAGGTCTAACTGGCTATAGTCAAGAGAAAACTCAAAACTCTCGGTTTTTATAAGGAAATCTTTTATGAAATTTTCCGAAATTATTTTTAATTTAAAAAATAACAATGAAGTTTTTCAATAAGTTATCTGAAAAATCTTAGAATTTTTATCAGAAATTCTCCTGAAAAGAAACTAATTTTTTATGTCCGTTAATTCAGCTTCAAAGATAAGTTCTAAAATCCCAACTAACCTCTCCCTTGACCTGTATATTACTTTTAATTATTCATCTATTTTCATTCGGAGTACAAATCAATAAGGAATGTAAGAAACTCTGCTATAAGTTTGAAAATAAAAAGGGCTTATGCTAAATACTAATTAATTATAAAACAATGAGTAATTCACATTTCTATTTTCAAAGCTATAGCAGATTTTATTATTGCATTTCTGGTTTAATTATCTGATTATTTTAAGATTTATCTATCGATAGAATTAGATTAAAATCTCATAGAAAGCTATTTATAAAATCATTGATCTATAATTTCAAAAATATATAATCGAGCCTAATATTTATTAGAATAGAACTTTTAAGGTCATAAAATACTTCATTTTATTTGAAAAAACTTGAATAAAATGCTTTTAATGTAATTGATGTCATTCTATATAATGATTGAAAAGAAGAGAAATGATGTTTCATAAAAAGTGAGTTTAAAGATAAGTTCAAGCAATTTACTAAAGTATATCCGTTTGATAAGTTTTAATATCGGATATTTACACTTGATTTGATTGAATAAATAGTTATTATTAGAAGAGTATTAGACTAATATTGAGTAACAATTCGGGAAACACAGTCTTCCTTCCCAAAGCCTTGTAGGCCGCCTTCCTTTTCCTAACCGGATCGTCCAGGAAGGAAAATACCAATAGCAATAGGTAAGGGATTATCGGCTTACAAATTACATATATAGTAAAGTATTGCATTACCATTAAAGAAATTCTTCGCTATCTTACGATCTTTTTGAGCATCCCTTCTCTCACTTTTGTCACTCGTTTTTTATTTTCTCATTTCCCGAATACTTTGCTCTATGATTTAATAACAACAATGACAGCACGAATACAAGAATGATGTGTCGAACACATAAAGTGAGATTTACAATATTAGATTCAATTTCAGAGTCTGTGTCAAACTTACCCTAAAACGCGATATCGGGCTATCGCTCACTGAATGTTAGCTTTACAATGAAAAGGTGCCAATCAATAGTATAGAGAGATCTCCGTTTCGTATTTCACTTCTGCTTATCTCTTAAAACTTATGTGGTTTGTAGAGAGAGTTAAGTTTAGTTTGGATGCAGTTGTTGTCAGGATCACACCATCATCATCATCATCAACATCAACATCCAAAGAGTTTGCTATAATGACAACAGCAACTGGAGAATCGAACCGCGCCCTCCGGCAGTACCCTTAAGGTCTCATACTATCAATTGTGATCCGCCTCATAAGTACGCCCTGTACTGAGTACTGCACATCTCTCTCCCTTTCTCTCTTTCCATTCAATTGATTCTTTTTTCATCTTTAAAAGCACTATTATATAAGACTCAATAGTGAATAAAAGCATAAATCGCCGAAATAAGTGAATCAAACGCTTTTATAGTGAAATCATAGTAATAATAATAATAAATAACTTTTAATAACTTAAGCTAACAATTAAGTGCTACTCAAAGTATTGTATGTCTGGTTAAGCCAAAAAATGTAAAGCAGTTTTCCTATATCTGAAGCTAAATATGAATCAATTGTGTAATAAACTTATTTTATTATTCATAGATATGCTGGAGTTTATATTTCCTGAGTGTTAGAAAATTTCCATTCATGCATATCTAAAGCTTCGTAAAACGTTTTCATTCGCTCACAACTTCAGTGAAGCAAAAATGCAAAACGAATCTCAAAAGCATCAAAAAACTTTGTGTAGAAAAGGTTGTAATTCAAATGATTCGTATATTTTATTCAAATCATAGTCAGTAGGGATAAAAAGTATAAAGTTTTCTTATTTATTTAGTAATGAAGCATAACTTATCGCATAACAAAACTATGATTGAAGAAACATTAAAGTCATAGTTAAAAGACTATAACTCTCACTGAAAGTTATTTATTATTTTCTTTTCATTAATGATTTTGATCTGACAGTTAAAAAATTGGAAAGCAGTACAAACAGTAAAAACATATAAGAAGAGCGATGACTCGGATCGACCCAAGAAATCGTTTAGCAAATGGAAGCCAAAGAAAAAGCTGAGGCGGATGTCATGCACTGAAAGAAAAAAATAATAGACGAAAGCGATCTCTTATGAAGGATGGATTGAGTGGAACAACAATGACTTATTCTCAGAATCAAATAATCTCAGCTCACTTTCTCTTTTCCAATCTCTTGGCTGTGATTCGAGTTCTTTCCATTTGGTCTCTTCTTTGATGGCATCAAAACATTATGAACGGCAATAAAATAATGACATGAAAACAGGAATTTGATAATGACTATAATGATGATGATCATAAATAGGCAAAACACACGCATTTCATATATAACTAATTTCCTCATTTCCGACACCAAATTAAAAGTTTGCTTTATTGGTTGCAATCATACAGAACCTTATATTTCATATAACATGCATTATTGCTATTATCAACTTATTATTGAATATAATTCATAAATTGCTTTTTGCATGAATAAGTCCAAATATAATCTCTTTCCAGCACTCAATTTCAGTTTCGGAACTCAATGCAAATCATATTCATATTTATATAAATAAGTATAAATCTAAACACTGTTAAGCACTGTATTTGTAAGGAAAATACACTGAATTTTAATCAGATTTTAATATCAATTTCATAGTTTAAAATTTAAACTCTTAAAACCTATTGTCTCTGCAATAAACTTGACTAATTCTAATGCAAATTTCTTATCTAAAACTCACATTCAATGATTCAGCGAATAAATTGGAGTTATAAATCAATCCGTAATGAATTGTAATTATTAACTATAAAGTTAAATTGATTAGATAACAAAGGTAACATATTAGCTAAGTGATATCAGCCTGATTTGTGACAATACAGTATGTTTCTTATTTTTCAATACAGTGTTAATGAATATATGAACGCTAATTTGTAATCAGTACGTCTGCATAAAGTTTTTTTAGCTCAAAAAGTATCATAAAATACTGAATATAATATAGATATAAGTTGAAAATAATAAG